>JAQGAE010004551.1:0-12588 GCA_034696685.1 Julus scandinavius | reverse complement strand
AAGGTTAGCTAACCTGAGGTTATATAAAACCACGAGTTAACTTCAGGGTTAGCCTCATTGGTTTTCTTCAAGTTAACTAATGGTCAACTGTTAACTTCCTTTGGTGCAATGTATTTCCTAGTTAACTCACGGTTAACCTTAGGTTTAGCTTAACCATTGTTGGTGCAACCGGCCCTTAATGTGCAAATTTATAAAAACGGTTGAATTCAAACTTTCCTAAAAATCTAGATAATAAACATAAAGACTTGCTGATTTTCTGCTTTTTGTGAATTTAAGATTACTTTCGTGTAGTTACAAAAACGAGCTTTTTTTCAGTTAGTTTTCTAAAATTGCTCAAAAGTTATTCAAATGTTTATATTTAATTTCAATTTTCTCATAAGTAACTATCGTATATAAAAAACAGTGCTTACCGTGTTATAGTCTTATCAATAATATTCGAACATTTGGGAAAGTTGATTCAAACAAGCACTAGCTGCAGCGTTTGTAGTACTTCTAAATATAAAATAAAAATACAATCACGACAAGACTGATATTCGTGACTGCATCAAGTAATAATCATTACCACTTGTTAATTGAAATTCTAAACTTTGGGCGGTCAAGGTTCAAAATATGTAAAGAATAAAAAAACATTAATCGTTATTCTGAGAAGCCAAAGGTTTATTTGGAATGCATAATACGCGTTTATTTTTAACTTAAAATGGGTTCATACTTTCACGTATACATGACCGACAGAAAATGTTGCAACAAAATCAGCGTCATTTTGTGTGTCGTGACATTTATTTTAAAAAAAAAAAATTCAGAAATTAATAATTAAGTAAATTATTATAAAGAAAACAGTCTGTGACTTGCCAATTAGCACATGTTAAACTGTGTTCAGATTCGTTTGCGAATGGATTAAATTAGCTCAGCAGCGTTTGGTCAGTGAAAAATTGTTCAATCAGGACATCGAGATTTTCGAAGTAAAATAAAAGTTTTATTTCGTTATTGAAAGTATGTGAAAGTTGAAATTCAACCTCACATGAGGGTATATTTGAAGAGGTTTATGCGAGTTGTGTGACGATGGTAGGTAGGGAGAGTGTTTTCTAAGAGTACATTTCCAGTGTTACTTTATTTTAACAAGTGTAGAAATTTGAGTGAAACCAAGATGCAAAGTAAAAACCAAACTGAAAGTGTGGTGAAGGCCAACAGCACTTCGCCATAAAACAATTGCCACTTGTTACTCATTATGATATGAAATGCCTTTATGGGTTGCACCAACGGGGTAAATTGGCAAATGTACCTGAAGTAATTAGGCATGGCCTGAATGGGCCAAAGAGCACCTGCGAAATGAAAAATAAATAATTCAGCCCTAACCTCAAGTGCATTTTCTCGCATGTACAGATTCAACTCGAGGGTGTCCAGCAGTCTTGAAAATTGGGATATTAGCATGAAATTCGTGTTGAACACCGCCAGTTTATGCTTGAATTTCCTGATCACGTCAGGGAATTTCCGTTATTCAGAAAAATCCATGTCAAAAAACAAACCAAAACAAAAAAACTTTCAAATTCTCCAGACAATTTTTCAGACTCTTTGGAAAAATAATGTGGTAAGTGGTCTTGGAAGGGAGTCCTTGAAAATCCTTGAAAATCCTTAAAATAGGCTTCCATTTTCTTTAGCAAATTTACTGGACACCCGGAAGCATCAATCCACAAATGAAATGTTGCCATTGGTCCACCATCGGTGACACATTCAGTAATTATGCCTTCATTTCATCAATAATAATTGTAAATTAGTGTACAAATAAAGAAACTTACCTGTCATTGCTCCTGAGATAATCACGCTAGTAGCCGCAACCATTATAAGTTGGTTGGTATTGGAAAAGGCTAATGAAACAAACATCCCTGAGCAAAACATAGACATTTATCAAAGTCTCGAAACAAATTTGGGCAATATGTTTAATGTTGAAATTACTCACCATAGGATGTTCCGCTCACTCCCGTGCTGAATATCAGCATGAATACCAAGATCCAAGTTGCAACCGACACTCCATCGAAAAAGAGTATAAGTATGATTTGTGCGATGAGCGCTTGAGCACCTGCCACCATGAACTCAACCAGCATGAGTCCAGTAATAAGTTCAGCGATTGTTGTCCCTAGAATGTGTGAAGAATTTTGAAGGAAAGTTTATATTATGGCATTTCCGCTTTTTTGTTGTTGTCTAAAGTAAGACTTAGTTAGAATGTACACAACATCTAGTACGCGTACAATGTATTCCAGATAACAGAATCATGAAATATGGTTCGTGTGCTGCATGTTTAGCGCGGGACGTACATTCGAGTACACCCATACCTCGTTTTACGGCCTAGATAAGTTCCGGAAAAGTTGGCAGTAAAGCGAAAAAGTCGTATAACGAATCACTTATTTCTGCATTGTGATTTTGATTTTTTTTTCCCTTCTTAAACGAAGTGAAACCCATAAGTTGTTTTATTGTTAGCCAAATCCGGCCTTGTTTGTGTAATTAAATTGGGGTAATTTATCACATTTTTTGGGCACTTTCTTTAATTACAGCATTTTTTTTTACGTATAACGAAAAATTGTGGGCCGTAAATCGAAACAGTGCCGTAATTTAAAAAGGCCGAATAAAGAGCGGCCGTATAGCGGGGTATAGGTGTAACTGGTATGCAATAACGAAATGATATTCCTTGGCTTTTTTAAATGCAATACAATAATTTGCAATGTTTGGACATACCTGCGACGAAACCTCTCTCCATATATCCCTTGCTCATTTCTACAAAAAGTACCATGACAGTGCCGGCAGCGGCACCATAATAAATCGATCTGAAAATTTAAGTAAAGTCAAAACAAACTCGGAATAAGTGGTTATGGAAGACAGCATTGCTCATCCCAACATACTTACATTAAGACGATGGGAAGTGATATATATTTCATAGATGGTTTCTCCAGGAAACTGTACACTTCTTTATTAAACTAAGATAAAATATTATTGAAACAAATCATGAATGTATCGATTGCATTGCCATTATGTGTGCCCTTCTGTCTTTGAGGATGATACAAGTGTTTGACACTGAAAGGGATACCTGGAATATTTTAACATTTATGGGCATGTCCGGGAAAAACTAACCATTACAATTTTATGCTATTTTATGACACTGTGAATCATAAAAATGTAGAACCCAATAAAAAAAATCACAACTTTGTGAAAAATGCTTCGATTTAAATGAAATGTGGCACTTACATAGCACAATAGTGTAGGAACAAAAATGAATTATAAAAATGAGCTCAAAATGTTATCTGGTCGCCTTTACACGAGCACGGAGTTTATCGCGCCATTCTTTGATTGACGAATTGATTATACGCAGGTCGTGTTCAATCAAAGTTTTCTTGATTCGTAGTTTCAAGTTTTCGATGCTATTAATCTTCGATTTGTAAACCTTTTCCTGGAGAACTCCCCAAATTTTGTAGTCCACAGGATTCAAGTCCGGACAGTTTGGTGGCCAGTGGTTGGATTCGATGAACGGTGGCGTTTCCCGTGCTGCAGTTCAACTGTTTCTCGAGCACAGCGAGAGGGTGCACCGCACCGTCTTGTTGAAAAATGAAAAAAATCTGAGATTTGCCACATGCCCGGAAGAAGTTTTTTGTGTCTACACTATTGTTCTATGAAATTGCCAAATTTCATTAAAAACTAAGCATTTTTCACGAAATTGTGATTTTTTTTATTGAGTTTTACGTTTTTATGACTCACTGTGTACAACTACATTTTCTCAAATTTACAATTCTAAATTGGCCATTTTAAACCAAATTTTGAAATGATTCATTCTCCAGCTGCAATACTTACCATAATTAGTGAATCCATCTGGGAAGTGTTAGTGACGGTATACAACAGTTTTTGCAAGGATGTATATAGTTGATAGGATATTACCATCTTTATATGGAAATCTGCAAAGATCAGATTCAGTTCACGATCATCGAACAATAAAAATCAATTAATATACCACTGTAAATGCAAGCACGTCTTACTTGTATCATCTACTGAGAAGTTAAGCTTGCTCTTTGATAACACCTCTTCACTAGCAAACGGTCCCCTGTTAATCCTTTAAATAGTACGGCAAAGATTAGGCCAATTTAATATTGTTAGAAAAGCGCAAAAAACGTAATTTATATTTTTACCTTTCAGTCAACATCTCTGAAAAATTCTGCCCAATGTGAAGCACCCCATGCGCTTTTCCATCGTGTAAGTCCAGTTTCGCAGCTTGTAAAGATGAGAAATTAACCTGCAAATTTAAGTTGTGCAAAAATGAATATTCAGTTATTAACTTTTTTTTTTTTAAAAAATGCTTATACACGAGGGGCGGTCAAAATGTCTTGCATATTTGTTTATTATTTGAAAACCAGATGTCTTACAAAAAACCTGAAATAGCAATTTTAAAGAGCAGGAAATTTGGTTTTAGGTCAGTACATCGCGCCACAATTCATGCAGAATTTCGAACAAACTATCAAAAACAAAATGGCGCCTCACTTGAAAGCGTTCATACGAGAGGAACAACGAAGTGTTATTCGTTTTTCAGTGTTGAAAGGCATGAATACAAGTGAAATTTATAGTGAAATGTTAGGAGTTTATGGTGACAAATGTGTTTCACAAAGTAAGGTACAGAGGTGGTGTTTAAACTTTGAGAAAGGATGCGAAACTATAACTGACAAAAAGAGAAGTCCCCATTCTGCTCATGCCACATCCCACAAAATCAACATGTTTGGGATAAATATGTCAACAAACTCGGGCCCTACATTGAAAAATAGAAAATTTCCTGCTCATTAAAATGGCTATTTCAGGTTTTTTGTTCGACATCTGGTTTTCGAATAATAAACGAATCTGCAACATATTGACCGCCCGTCATATTTTGCTCATTAGATTTTTCGCCATTACATGCGTATATTGCAACCATAAAATCTTAGCAGAACTCACAGGTAATATTGCATCTCGATTCAAATTTGATAAATACTGCGTTCCCAGCTCGCCCTGATCTTCGTTCACAACAATAATACTAATATCTTTGATATTGTCTGACATGGTGAAGTGAAAAGTAATTACGACGAATGCAGGTAAACACAGCAGAAATATCAAGCCTCTGTATATGAAAGAAAAAAAATTGGCGTTAATCGAGCTAAAAGCATCTTCTCCGAGTACTGCTACCATAAAATGTGAATATTTTTAGCCAGTCAAGACCGTACATATGCGGGGATGGATTTCTTCCCTTCCTCATTCCCGAAATCCAGGATATGTTACAAATTTCAAGCCGAATCCGCAAAATATAAAAGGGGAATTGGACTTTTGCATCAAAGTTCGATTTTTCTTGGGTAAAATTGCGATTTTTCCGGAATAAAATGCACTTTTTCCACATTACAAGTGCGATTTTTCTATTTTAGAAATGCAATTTTTCATTTGGGGTACTCAAACAGAACACAAAATTTCGCACATGTATGCAGTCTAATCAGGTAATTGGGGCCCATTTTACATGTGCTGACCCAGTTTTTAAAATGACGCCTTCTAATTGGCTGTACCTATTGCAATGGGGCTTTTAGAAGTGCTGGAGAAAAAAGGAGGTTTCAACTGCAAGTACGTTGCTCTTGAAGTTTAGGCAGGTGTGTGCAAGCTGTACGTATTTGTGCCCATTTCACAAAAGACACTCAACTTGTGAGCCTTTTCAGAGCTGCTTGAATCTAATGCGCATGTGCAGCATATGTGGGCCAAATGCAGATAGTCCAACCGCCCAAGTGAAAAGTTCGTTTGAGTACCCCTAGTGTTTAACACAATAAAGTACGATTTTTCTGCATTAAAAGTGCATTCCCCCAAAAAAGTTACCCCACATTATCATGCAACTTTGGTACAGAAATGGATTCTATTTTACCTGGTCAGTTCTAGCTGGGTCGTAAATATTGGAATCTTCAAAAAACTTTCCACATTTTACGGTATTTGATTTAAATTGCATTTCTTACCCTGGGAATCTGAATAAAAACAGCATGTACTTCCTGATGACACTTTGGAGTGGTCTCCACCTGATGGCAAAATCCCTAAAACTTAAAATCGGCGATCGTTGCCGGTTACTCTTGGGAGTCTCGCTGATTTTCGATTTGTCAAAGGATGTCTCCGGCTCTATCCACATTTCTTTCGCACAAGCATCCGTATCAGCATTTTTATTGCGATCTTCGAGTTTGTGGAAATCTGTTTCATTGCTTTCTTGGAAACATACCACCAGACAGACATCTTCCAACGATTGGCAGTTGAATTTGGAAATCAGGTTTTCCGCTGAATCCTCCACTGCCATTTGTCCGCCATGCATCAGGCCCACCTAAAAACATGTCCAAAATTAAACATTTTAGAAATAAAAATTGTATATTACATTTCCACCATTTCTGAATAGTACATATGATTCCATATTTTGTAAATATTGTTAAATATGCCCCAACCATTCAGATATGACTACAAATCATCCAACCACTGCCATAACTTTACCACGTGGGACTGGCGAGCCTCTTCAATGTAATGCGTTGTAAGAATGATACTGATATTTTTTGTCTTGGTCAGTTCGAGTAAATGTTTCCACATGCTGGAAATTAAAACGAAATAATTACAAATTCAAGAAAATTTAGATATTTGTAATAGTCAAGATTATAAATAATATAGCCAGAGATAGCACTGCATACATAAATAGATATTAACAAGCTTTATGGACGCATTGACATTTCTTGCCAATATAAAAACACCAAGTTTTTTCTAACTCGAAACAACTTAAATAAAATTTTAATGTAAAACAAGTCATACTAGGATTTCACGATTGGATCAATTCCAACTGTCGGTTCATCCAGTACGATCAATCTGGGATGGTGGAAGAGAGCTAAGGCAAAAGAAACTCGACGTCCTTGGCCACCACTATTACATAGATAATACAAAAAAATGTATTTAAAATTACAAAATTTCATGTTATTAAACAAACGATCCAAAAAGTTACAATAATGTGGAAAATCTAACCTTAGACATGTGGTGACTGTATCAACTGATGGAAGTTTAAGGATTTTTTCATAATATTTTATCCTTGTTCGAATTTTATCTTTAGTTAAGCCCAAGATGACACCATAATACATGAAACACTCGGCAATGGTCATGGTGTCGAAAATGCACGTTTCCTGTGGAAAAGTAATGAGATTTTCAGGGTGGACCTCACTTTTTTTTCTTAAATATTATAGTTATGAACATTCTGTTAATGCAGTTAATTAGGAAGTCATTTGTGCCCTATCCATTGATGTTGTTAGATTTTAAGTATGATGGAATCCACATGTAATCCAAAATTATCATGGAAATCCACAAAATAACTTGAGACCCGTACACACAGAATACATTCCATAATTACAGCTATTAATTCAATGTTAACTTTAACCAAATAAATTGGAATAAAATTTATTGACAACGTATTTTCAAGTAATGCGTATTTTAATGCATACTAAAACTGCGATAAAAGTTAGGCTAACAAGTAACAAGCAAGGCTAAATAACCCATTAAATTGCTTTATTTGTGTGTAAAAAAAACTAAGATACACATTAATGTTATTCTCAAATAAAAATAAATCTCCAATTTCATCCCTTCTAAAAACTGTAATCAACAATTGAGAAAGATATTCTTCAGAAATCTGGAAACTTGGATCTAACTAAGTTAATTAACGAGCAAAATACGATTGGCGGTCAAAATGTGTTACATATTAGTTTATTATTCGAAAACCAGATGTCGTACAAAAAAAACTGAAATAGCCATTTTAATGAGCATGAAGTTTACTATTTTTTAATGTAGGACCGAGTATTTCAGATAGATTTTTTTGTACGACATCTATATTTCGATTAACAAACGAATATGCAAGACTTTTTTACCGCCCCTCATGTATTGTAACTAAAGACAAAAAATTAACACACAAATTTCTACCTGAGGAAGTGTGTGAAATTTTTAGAATAATGTATAAGTGCAGTCCTTATTTCCATAAAAACTACAGAAAGTCAAAGCTTTTATACAGCAGTTTGTCATTGAATGCTAAATCTAAATTTAGCTATGTTCAGGATGTAGTCCAAAATGGATATTTTACAAGTTGCAAATTGGCAGAAAATCCTTCGACATGATTTATGCTGAAATTTAATGTCTAGAATTCGACATTTATTGCTTCTAGTCTTTCAAGGCAAGAGAAGCAACAAAAAATGCATGAAATTTGCAAAACTAAATGAAAAAGTAAAAGATTTTGTCAAATTGCACATAAATACACAACAACATCTGAAGAATGGCAATTTTTGAAAAATTACTTTTTAAGAAACAAGATGCTTAATCAACATGATTAGCATGATAAAGGAGTAAACCTTTATTTTACTAGTTAGACCAGTTCAGCGTTTTTCACCCTGTGTGCCGCAAAGTATTAATGTGTGCCGTGGGAGCTTGGAAAGAAGCCGAAACATTATTTGCGAAAAGCTGTACAAGAACATGCATGTCCTTGTATGTGCCATATATAGCCTTATTTGTCGTGTATAGACCCTATTTAACCTAGTGTCAATTATGCAGCCATTATAGGACACATTTAACCATTGAGGCATGAATTCAATTCAATTCAACTCAGTACCCTAAAAAAGTAGGTTTTCTAGAAAATTTGTTGGAACATACAAAGGCCCATCCTATAAATTTCCACGACATTTTTTCAGTAATTTCTGATAAACGTAAATTTCCTAACCTTAAAGGGAAATTCCAGCATGAAATTCGTGTTTAACACAAAGTAGGGCATAATTTCCTACTATCTTGAGGTTTTAAAAATTCAAGTACGCGTTTGGATATTCCCTTACCTGTGGCATATACCCAACGTTCCTTCCTGGAACCCAGCATCCTTTGGAACCGGGTGGTTTTCCACATATAAGCACATGACCGGTGTCCAGTTTTTCCCGTCCAACGATGCATCGCAATATGGTAGTTTTTCCACACCCACTTGGGCCCAAAAGGCTGTATCTGTAGGAAACATTACAAACATCAAATTTTAGAAGCACAAATGTTACTTTTGAAATTTGGGAACATAAATAACAAACATTGCTCACATTTTCCCAGACGGCACATTGACGTTTAATTTGGAGAAAACCTTAAACGGTTTTTTTCTGGAAGAATTGATGAAAGACTTTTCAGCATTGATCACTTGGATGACACTGGAACAGGGATCCACTAAAAGTTGGATGTCGTTGGACATGACAAGAGCAACTGAAAAATTAAAAAATTAACTGACAGAAATTCGTACCAAAATAGAGCGTATTTTGACTTCACATGGACACCTGATACTCATAAATTTGAAGGTAAACCAGCCTTCATGTTGAAAGGGCTCTTCAGGCTAAGACATTTATTTGAATAATTGCTTTTTAAATCATGTACTTAATATTCCAACGGCAACTTATCCTACTAGTGTTCATTTTTAGTAAAGAACGGCTGTCTAATTTTAAAAAATGATAATATTGTCATACCAAATGTATTTTTGAAAAAAAAAAAATTCACAATATTTCCTTATTGAAATATGAAAATTCAGGTTTTGAATAAAATTAGCTCAAACTCAAGTTCAAACTAAAGATTTAAACTCGACTGTCAGCATTCGAAACTTCACTCTCAGCTTTGTACTCAATCTTGCACTTAAATTTATACCGGAGTTAGGGCTCAAGTATGATCTCAATTACTTGTCTAACAGTCCAAGTACTATCTAAAGTGCTTGTACTCAAGTTTGCAATGAATGGAATGCATCTGTGAAGTATCAACCAAACTTCATTAAAGGGAAATTTTTCGTTACATATCATGCAGTTATCAAAAAATTCACAGAAATGTACGCAAATATAGAAAATATAGACATGTGTAAGTAAAATGGTATTTCCACGACATCCATTTTGCGTGCCGTTAGTTCAAAAAAGTTGAAAAATGCGCCAGTACTTTAAATTAAACTTATTCATGGTTTTCCATCATGGCCACTTGCTATCAATTGCTTTAACTAGAAGATTAGCGTATAAAGACGCGGCCATTTTGGAAATGCAATGCTAAGATAACCATACGCCACTAGGGGGAGCTGAACAATAATCTGAATAATTCAGATCAACGCGATGATGATCCTAAAATCACTCCAAAATGATAATTGGATTATTTTAAAAAACGAATGAATATGAAAATAAAAATAAAAATTAGAATTGAATATACAGGGTGGCCACAAAAAAAGTAGAACTTTTCATAAATTCGTAACTTTTTTGTTTGTTACTCAAAGTAAATCCAATTTTGCATTTTAGTTTGAAGTTTGAATTTCTGTGCCTACTATTAAGATTTAGTTTTTATACACAATGGGTGCTAGGATGCAATATTAATAACAGGTTTACAAAAACATTACAACATTTAACCACCGACGTGTTTGAAAAACATTTCTGTCGATGACATCTTGGTTTCAACTTACATGTACATTCTACAATTTCAGACAAATTTCATTTTTTATACATTAAACAGAGTCGTTATAAAGTCTACACGCAGCTTCAAACCTACGTAACATGTGTGATAAGAACAATATGTAAACAACATTAGAAATTTACTTGTTCAAAATGAATACGTAAAGAATAATTTATTTTATTGTAGTGACCATGAAAATTAAAAACTTTTTTTCGCTGAATTTGGATCAGAATACTATTTTGGTTTCTAGAGGTAATGATAGGGCACACTATAAGTAAATAAATATACATACTTATTACTTTCAATAAATATGATTAACTGAAAAATTAACTCTAAAACTAAGCAAACAGTTTCATTTTCAAAAACGTTTTTAACAACTTTCCCTAATTAAGATCTCAGTAATGACATGTTCTTAAGCTTGAAGAATTGAATTTATTTTAATGTTATGTTTTTAAAAATCTAGAACTAATGAAAATAATTTGAAAGTATGTCTCCATCTTTACGAATTTCTTTATATTTTTTCAGTATTTCGTTGTTTTTATTCTGGTCTACATGCCTATCAAATTGTGATAATTGCAATCATTTAAGTAGTCAAGCCAATAAAATCAATAACTTACCAAAGTAATGAGTTTCAAAACTATTCAGTCACACAAAATCCCAATATTAAAGCATAAATTTAACTTGTCAAATTTAAATTAGCTATCTAATCACATAACGTCGATCACCACGAAAGTTTGGATAAGCTTTGAAAGTTGTGAAAGCTAGGATTAAAATCATATATAACCTAATCTCTAATGTGTCGTCATCACCTAATTGATATTCTACTGGTTTAATTCACATTAATCGTCCACGAATATAAACCAATACTAATACTTAAAAAACTTGTTCCTAAAGTGTTTTTTTTAATTTATCTACTTCCGCAATATCCATAATTTGGTATGTATCCATGCGATTAATTTGTTCGGTTTCATGTATGATTACATAATGCATATATAACGTATAATTATACATATATACACAGTCTAGCCATAAATACTGTCCACCAGTTGAATGCAAATATCTTGAGAACGAAAAGAGCTAGGGAAAAAATAAAAACACCAATGAAATCAGTGAATCAATACCTTTTAAATCGTGTAGAAATTATTCGAAATGTCCGCCTTTAGCTTCTACACATAGCCTCAAACGTGGAATAAACTCGTCGATAGCTGTATGCAAGGTGTCTAGAAGAAATTCTGCGACAGCTTTCTTCAGAGATGCCTTTAAGGACTCCACGTTGCGGTGAGATTTCGAACATGCTTTTTCTTCCAACACTGACCAAACCTCACCGCAACGTGGAATCCTTAAAGGTAACTCTGAAGAAAGCTGTCGCAGAATTTGCAGAATTTCCTTTAGACACCTTGCGTACAGCTATCGACGAGTTTATTCCACGATTGAAGTTATGTGTAGAATCTAAAGACGGACATTTCGAATAAATTCTACACGATTTAAAAGGTATTGATTCACTGATTTCAGTCGGGTTTTTATTTTGTTGCTAGCTCTTTTCGTTCTCGAGATATTTGCATTCAACTGGTGGACAGTATTTATGCATGGCTAGACTGTGTGCTATAATTATTTAACAACAATGATGATCAAACTGTCTGTTTTCCAATGCTCGGGGCAAACTGGAGGGCAAACTGGAGTGAAAACTAGGGTGAAAACTGGAGTGCAAAACTGGGTGGCAAACTGGGTGGCAAACTGGAGCGCAAACTAAAGTGCAAACTGGTGGACAAACTGGGGGAAAAAGTGCAAACCGAGGTGAAAACTGGGGTGCAAACTGGAGTGGTAAGTAACCCCCGGAAGTTGAGTGCGAGGTTGAGAAAGAACTGAAGTGCAAACTGAGGCACAAACTGGAGTGGGAAGTAACCCCCGGAAGTTGAGTGCGAGGTTGAGAAAGAACTGAAGTGCAAACTGAGGCACAAACTGGGGTGCAAACTGGAGTGGGAAGTAACCCCCGGAAGTTGAGTGCGAAGTACGCAATCCAGTTTGCACCCAACCTCACACTCCAGTTTGCACCCAACCTCACACTCCAGTTTGCACCCAACCTCACACTCCAGTTTGCACCCAACCTCACACTCC
>JAQGAE010004550.1:0-12592 GCA_034696685.1 Julus scandinavius | reverse complement strand
TTCCAAAAAAAATTTTTACTCAATTAATCCAGGGGGGGGCATGTGCCCCCCCTTGCCCCCCCCTGCGGGCGCCCATGGGTGGATTGCAAAAGTATTGTTGAGGGAACTCAATTTATTTTAAACATCGTAGGTTTTATTACAAGCAGATACAATTATAATTTAAAAAGCAACATATATAATCTTAATGAACATGAAAACACAAACCTTAGATATTAGCAAAATCTTAATAATTCAAGGGGAAAAAAGAACAGTACATCCAATAACAAACTAATCATAAGTAGAAGAGTAAACATAAGGATACATTTATATTAACTTTTAGAATGACCCTCATTTCAAGTTACTCATTCTCGTTACTCAATTGTATTAAATGCGACTCATTTACTTAAAAGTATTTCTATTCATACTCGATTAGATTGGTACTCATAATTTCGGATTACGTCAATACTCGAGGACAACTGTAATCGCCCATTTTAAGTAAAGAACATTTTTGTAATCGAGTGCATTGTACTCGTACGTTTTGAGTACATTTGCATTCAATTACTTTTGTAGGCATACCTTTTGAGTATAGATTATGTAATCAATTATTCTTTAACTCGTTACTCATATTCATTCAATGTACTCAATTACTGTCCAACACTGGATAAAATGCATATAACATCGTAATCCCTTGACCCATATCCATCATATCCAACGTCAATTAAAATATCGGTGGTCCTAACCGGACTAGTTGAAGGCATCACATTCATTGTATGCGTCAATTTTAATTTTGTTGAAATAAGCCCAACATACCACTACAAGGACGCAACATGAAGTCATGGTAATCTTGCAGTTTTGGTCTCAAAGTCTCGAGAGACAAGAATCTATTCATTCAGACCAAAAGCATCTCTCCTCCGTGTTGTGCACCTAGCTCTTGCCCCATTAAACAACATCGCCTCAGGTGCTGGGCCTGTTTATCCCCCTGACCCATATCCGAAGTTGACTGCTGGGGGCCATCTTTGGCCATTCACTTCCGTAATCACGTGTGGAGGTCGCCGCTTGACCTACACATGGTTGCATTGCGTTACAAGAAGGAGGAATTCCTGCATCGCATCCAGCGTTGGTACAGTGCGCGTCACACCCTGAAGCTCCCAATTTCATCCGTGTATCCATCCGAATCCTTAATCTGCACACGTGACGTCGTCGACTTTAATCCCTCCCCTTAATCGCCTTCGTGATTCCAACTCACATCTTAAAGGCTACTCTCTGGCTTAAGTGTTGTTCAGATAGGATTTTAAACTCGGTATAACAACACGCTGTCCGGACTACAGACTGACCATTGCTACTAAACATTTCTCGTATTGACGAGATATCAACTTGAAGCCCTAATTGGCAACACTGCCTTAAAGTTAGGAATACAACATGGGGAAAAGGGTAAGTTTATTTCAGTTGGATAACAATATTCTGATACTGTATTAAATTTCTTGCATTGCAAATTTTGAAAAAGTAAAATTAATTTTTTAATTCTTTATCACTGGTATATAATTATGTTTTTTTAAATCGTAAAACGTGGATACTTTGAGACAGTTTTCGGTATTTTTTGGAATTCTGAAAACGTGTTCAATAATTACGACTCGAAACTGACCAGGTCAAATCGAATCAACCCTCCTATTTCAGAATATGGCATTGTTTTTGCTGTCTGATATGCAGGGATATTCCCATTAATTTCTGTCCAAAAGTTACCCCATTATGTGGGTAACATTGGGTCAGTAAATTTTTCAAGGCATATCCCTAGAGGAAAAATGATATAGGGGCATGCATTCTGTAGTATGTCCCATATGTGTCCATACATGCTGTAGTATGTCCCATATGCGTTCATTCATGCTGTAGTATGTCCCATATGCGTCCATACATGCAGTAGTATGTCCCATATGCGTTCATACATGCTGTAGTATGTCCCATATGTGTTCATACATGCAGTAGTATGTCCCATATATGTTCATACATGCTGTAGTATGTGCCAAATGTGTTCATAGATGGTGTAGTATGTCTTATAGATGTTCATACATGCTGTTGTAGGTCCCATAGATGTTCATATATTCAATTTCCTATGTCTAAAACCCTTTATGGCCATATATGGCTTTTAGTGTCCATGTATGGAGTTTATATACTCAAAACGTATTTATTATCATAATATAAAGTTGCCAGCTGATTTAAATCTTTTTCCTCGAAAAAATAAAACAAAACAGATTGATCCCTGCTTTGCGAGTTAAATAAAAATAACATGCAGAATAAAATTATCAAAATTGCACCTACTGGACAAAACGATGATTTGCCTAATGTTACAACAATATCCCAAAGTATCTGCATTTTACGGCATTTAATTGTAAAATCTGTTTTTTCTAATCATGAACCGGTACTCCATTGATAGACTTATCAATACAGGAATTATACGTATTGTTATATCCTTGAAAATCAAACTTTCAGATTTTGTTTTCCAAAATGGCAGAGTCATTGAGAGGAAAGTAAACCGATTGTTTGTGTGAAAATGAAACTTTATTTGCGAGAATGATAAAGTTGTTTTGCAAGAATTCAAGCCGAGTGAATTTTTTATAGTAAACTAATCAAGAATGAAAATGTTGACCATGAAATTATCAGACTGTCTAGTTCAATGTTTCATTTTCATATCGATCGGATCAAGATGACAATAAAGCATGCATTATCCCCATTTGGTGTAATGACGTCATAATCATGGTGGAAGTGATACTTTGAAGTAATTTGGTTTTGTTGCTTTCAGGCTTATTTCAATGATATGTTAACAGACACTGTCGTAATCGTGATATTGATCTTAAGTCACTCGAGGGCTTCCGGTCACTCACCTTTATTAAATGCGTCAAGTTCAAGTTCGAATACCTTTTTTCCCTGTGATGTCTATAGAACTATGAACAAACGAGGTCAACTTTAAACCAGCCGTTTATTTATTTACTTTTTTATTTTTGGAGGCCAGCAATTAAAAAAAATAAGTCGGTCAACCGAAAAATAATGGTGTTGAACTACCAAATTATATAGAAAGTCGGTTTTTTTTGCGCTGGGTTTGAGAATTCAGACAAAAGTTCAATTATTTCACGATTTTAAAAATATTTTGTTACGTTTTACATCATTCAGCTTAATAAAAAAACCACATTCACCATATATAGTATGTATATATTTCAGAAATTGTATAAAATGAAGTATTTCGAAAAAAGTTTAATGCATATTAAATGCATTACGAATATATTTTTAAAACTATTTCGAATAGCTCAAATGAATGGATATGTGCTTTATGAATATTTTGCCAAACGGTGACATTTTCTAGTACATAACGGTTACATTAGTGACTTCTTTTTAAATGTTCGTTCTTATTTCACTCTACATGTACATTTATATATGAATATGTGGATTTTGTACATTTAGGCACACAAAACATATACACCATAAATGCAATGTAATTAATCATTTTAATGCAAGTTTATTATTAATATATAATAATAAATATATTGTAGTCAAGCTATCAAAGCATGATTAATTGGTAGCCATCTGAGATGTGTACTTTCATGCGTACAATAGATATGTTTTAAATTTGCGTATAAAAACAATGCTACATGTATGTGTAAAAGATATTCATTATAGTATACATATGTAGATATTTTAATACCAACAAACTTTAGTGTTCTGGTTCCAAACTTGTTAAAGAGATGTTTTGGTTTTTTTTAAATTATTTTTAGAAAACCTTTACTCACCGATAATCTGACTTTGTCACAACTCACGATATTTTTACATATGCCTACTATTGTAGCATTTCCTAAGCAACTTCATTATTATTTTTGGCACAATTTCTGAAAACTCATGGGGCAAGCCTAACGTGCTGATTTGGAGAAGGGAACTATTTCATCACTAGTGATGGTGCTTCTTCAAGTATTTCAAAGATGTGACAGTCTTTAAGAGGATTAAGAGGTGAACTGGCCATAGTAAGAAGGCAATGGAACAAGTGGCAGGAGGGCGCGCCAGCTACACGCTCATACCCATATGGAAAAATTATATGCGATAAATATGTTTCAAATACATTACCAATAAATGGGAAATATACCAAAATTGGCCTAATCTAATATATGGATATAGATTGACATATATTTGCAATATATTCCACTTTGACGTAATTATATGAAACATATATTATGCATATATATACATATATTGATAGTATATGCTTCACATATCATTTTTCCATATGGGTAGGGCGCTATCATCCCTTGTTTATTCCTATAACAGCTAAGGCCCACCAGTGAATTTCAAGGTGTACTCGTGGGCAAGTCCACACCGAACAACTCTTACACCTAAACAACTTTCACATTTGCAACACGTGTATACAGTTGTGGAAGCGCAGAGCGAGACGCGATTGGAACCTTACATGGTGGAGGTGCAGGGTACGTCATGATAGAAGTCGACGCAAAACTGCACGCAAAACCGTCGTCGCCGCCGCGAGAGGGCCAGGTTGAGGATGCAGCTGCAGGCCAGGGGACCATGGTTTTGTGGAGCTGCCGGCAGTAGTTTTCACGTGTTGGGGTCGAAATTGTTGTTTGTTTTTATTGTGAAATTTTGTTTTAATGTAATTTTTTTTCTAAAGTGCCCCCGGGAGTGGTCACAGCTAAGAGGGGGGATGTGGAATTCGGGGCCATGGGTTGCATGGCGGGAATTCCGGGTGGTTGAGTGGGTCACGAGAATGTGACCTGGGTTAAAGGTTGAAACCCTCCCTGCATTCCCGAGCCGACCAGCATTCCTTACGAGGCTTGCTGGGAAGCTCGAGGATGCAGAGAGGGCAGTTCAGGTTAGCCAGTGGTCCAAGATGGACACTGGAAGTTGCGCGCCGACCTGTGCTTTTGATTCATACTGTATCGGGGCTGGCAGGTTGCTGCCCGCGGGTTTCTGTTCTCTTTTTTATAAGTTTGTAAAGTTTTAAGTTTTGTAAATAAATAGTTTTGGCCCGAAGTCGCGTGTGCCGGCAGTTTCCGCAGAGCGAGACGCGATTGGAACCTTACACAGTTAAAAATATCCGTAAATTTTACAGGAAAAGTTGAGTAAAATTTGAAGGAAATGTCCAGTAAACTGTACAAACGAGAAATTTCCTTAAACTTTATTTAAAATGAAGGAACTATCCGCATTTATTGTCCTCTGTCGAGAAATCAAACCAACTCAAGATCATATGGTATGATGAACAAAGAAACTTTTGGTGTCAGCATTCTATTTCCTGCTTTTATAAAAGAAATCCCCTTTAAATGTATCCCAAAATGAAGGAACTTTCCGTATCTCATATGTTTCACACTTTGCTTGAAAATAAATGGTGTTGAGTCACTGATCTAGGTGGGCTAGTGGTTTTGCTATCGAATTTTCAGTCGGAAGACCTAGTTTGGAATACAGATTCGGTGGTCTTGACTGTGGCTTTTGCCGATGCTGGCGGTCGAGTGGGTTAGATGCTTGCATCTCGATCTTAAGGTGCGGGGTTTGCTCCCCTGTCGAGGTCGGTGGGCATTTTTACTACTAGGAGATATTCCCTAAGTGGCGGCTATTTCGGATGAGAGTCTAAACCGAGGTCAGGCATTGATTGTTGTGTGTTAAGACCCCTCGTAGGCAAAATTCCCAGGTATTTGATAAAGGCTCATCCCCTGGCATTGGTGTTTAGCCCTTGTGCAGCAGAAATAGGCCCACGTTAAACAATCAACAAACAATAACTGTAGTTTTCCATGTTTTCCACACTTGTTTCCAAGCAAATGCCAACTTCCAAAAAAACAAATGAGTGGAAAATTAAATGCGACTTCTAGTGACAAGTGGGCAAAAAAACCTACAAGACTATTGTGGATGTATTCCGTTATACTTATTGGATTATTCAGTTATTTTTACAGTAGTGTTCCCTTATTATCACGTTAACACATTTACGGATATCCGTACATTTCACGAAACGACCCGGTTAATTCACTTTAATTCCGGTTCAGTTAAATTCGGTTAATGCAGTTTTCCGTAATTTTTACGGATTTTTTTAAACTGTGTATCCTTGCCTATCTTGTAAACCCTCCCGTTTTTTTATTTTTGCAGATACCCTGTATCCTGCTGCTGGTCGTCACGATGGCCAGTGCCGACGCAATTCTGAGGACAGACCCGAACGTCGCCCGAAGGTACGGGCCTCCCAGCAAACGCCCTGCTTATGGTCCCAACAACGCCTACCCACCTCCGCAGTACGGTCCTCCACCATCGACCACAGGACAGTACATGCCACCAACCGGCCACACCTCATACCAATCGTCCACCGGCTACTCCAGCTCCACTTATGGGAATCCAATCGTCCCCAAGCCGCCTTCAAGCAGCTATGGGCCGCCACCCAGTGCCCCTAGTGTCAGTTACAGTCGCCCGTTTGGACTTCCTGAAGGTCATCGCTTCCCGAACGGAGGCTACACGTTCAAGTTTCCCCAGGTGCCGCCACCACGCCCACCAGTCAAGGCCCTCTACATCTCCAAGCCTTATCCTGACTATGTCATCCGATTTAAGCCACCTGCCTATCCGGCAGAAGTACCTGTCCTGAACAAGCCTGGTTATGGAAATGCTCCACCTGCGATTCCATCCTACAAGCCACCGTCTTACCCACGTCCACCATCTTCCTATCCACCCACCGGACCGGCACCGGTGTACTCACCTACTGGACCCATCAAGTCGTCGATTCCCATCTACGAAGACCAATCTGGTACCGACAAGCAGGTGGTGACCGTCATCGCATCCACCCAAGATGTCAACGTTGGAACGTCGTACCAGACCGGGTCAAATGCCAACAAGTACCATTCCGGACTACCGTCTAAGATTCCGGTGTACAGCGAAGCCCCGTCGTCAGTACCGCTCTATCCCGGTCAGCCGCCATCCACTTCTGCCGTTTACGTCATCAGCAACGATCGCTTGTCCAACGACAAACCACAAACAGGACCTAACGGTACGTAACTCTATATCTACTCTTATGACTGCCAAAAAAAGAATGGGTGGATTTGTCATCGTCTTCATTCTGCTGGAGATCCAGGGACCGTTCTTCCCACTCCGAACAAAATTTTAGCATAGCAGACTGTCCTCCCATTTGATGTTTTTTGTTTTATTAACGCCAAATTTGCAAGACTCCTAATTGGATAATTTGTTTGCCAGGCACTAAAGAACACAATTTTTTTTATTAAATGGTCTGATCAGTTACAAAATTCACTCTTATATTAACACCTGTTTTTTATTAATTATCATGTTGAATTTATCTGACCTTATTCAGAAATGATAAGAAAAGAACAAATTACCTCCATTTTGGTTAATTGACTAAGTTATAAGCGAATCGATGTAATAATTATCTGAACTGTTTTTTACAGTGAAAACCTTTGTGGAACTAAGCAACGACCAGGCGTTTGGTGTGACCGATCAGCCGGGAGTCGTCCGGCCCTTAACTCCCGACATTGTATACAGCCCCAACGACCCAAACAATGGAGCTGAGTTCAAGCCAATGTACTTGTTTGGACCGGTGTTCTTCCCGAAAGGCGAGGGAGAAGCAGCGGTGGACAGCACTGGCTCCGACTCCAGATCCAGCTCCGTCAGCACCGAGTTGAAGTCGGCGGCACCCGTCGAAGCCGCGGCGATCACCCCCGTTGTTACTGTCAAGAACCTGACGGTGACTAGTAACGACCTTGCCGATGCTGTGGAGGCCATCAACGACGACCCCGCCGACGAAGAAGTGGAACCTGTGAGCTCCTCTGGTGGTGGAACAGGCGGCGGACGCGGGATCCTTGGTGTCGTCGAATCCATTTTGGGCATCGACGACGCTGAGGACGACGGCATGTCCAGAGCCGACGAAGAGGAGGAAGAGGAGGAGGAGGAAAAGGAGGTCGAGCCAGAAGAAGAGAACAATCGCAACAACGAAGATCTCACGTCCGACAGGGACTCGGAAGGGAAGAGGAAAAGCAAGCCCAAGTACAAGTCCAGGAGCAAGACGAGGAGCTCCAGTAGCACCAGAAGGAAGAACCGGAATAGGAACAAGAATAGGACGAAAGCACCCAGCCATAATCGCGGTACTCACGACGTGGGCGGAGAGCCGTTGGAGCAGTCCGCGGAAGAAAAGGAGGAAGAGGCCCACAAGAGGCCAACGGCATCGGTAAAGAATCCAGAGTTCGAGTCAATTCCTGAATACGGCGAGAACGCGCATTCCCAAGGAGATGACGAGCCCGAGCCCATCATAGGACCGGTCCAGATCGGCTATATTGGAAGACCACCCCAAGGTGTGTCCTACGACCCCAACCAGCCCTTCTTTTATCCCGCTGGTATCCCTCCATACGGCGTCCAAGATTCCTTCATGGACGAGCAGGAGAGGAATCCGGTAGGGTCACAAGAGCAAGGTGGCGTGAGGCGCCACTTCGATATGACCGAAAGTCCTTCTGTCTACGAGCAGTCTGAGCCACAGAACTCCCACCAGATGGACCTGATGGTCGCACCAACTGCTGAGCTAGAGCAGCCCGTGCCGCAGGAGGTTTCTGCACTGGACAACCAGAAAGTGGACTTGGATGTCAACGTTCCAGAAACAAGCACCATCGTGCAGGTCCGCGAACCGGCCTCGTTCAACAGGCCCATGTACGCCTACAACTACCCATCCTACTACGATACAGCCTCCGTCCAAGGGCAAGGGCACGACCAGACCTCCGTGCAAGGTCCTTCGTATGACAGTTCTGCATCGTCCGAAAAGTTTCAAGACGCTCAGCACTCGGCAGAGTACGCTCCTGTGCAGGACACCTCTTCTGTGCATCAACCATCAGGCTCCTACTCTCCAGGTATCCAAGATACCACCAGCAATGCCTACGCCGATAACTCCGACCATCTCCAACAGCCTTCGTCGTATCCTCAGGTCGACCAAGACATATCTAGCACGGCCACGGACCAAGTCGATGCCAGCTCCAACGAACTCACCGCTGTGAACGGCCTCGTCAGCCAGTCTGGAGAGGTCTTAGACAAGCAGGGCGTTTCCTCCATCTCTCACGCCCCTGACACGCAGTACGATTACTCGAGTCCGAGCTATTCTGACGCGTGGTCATCGTCTTCTGAAAGCGCCCATGCTGTAAGTGTGGACAGTTTGTCCGTGGAAACTTCCTCTCCGGCCTCTTTAGGCTCTACCAGAAGGCCCTTTCCAAGCTTCCATCACTACAGAGTGGGTTACCGCCCTAAGTACAACCGAAATTACGTCGCCCCCACGACTTATCGTCCAGCTTACCGCCATCCGTCCAGCACTGCTGAAACGGATAAGGAGCACATTGCCGGAGACGACATTGACACCAGTGCCACAATCTACAATTCCCTGCATTATGACATTACTACCACCAGCAGCCCTATCAACGTTGACGAGCATTTCATTGTCGATGCGATCACCAGCACCCCTATAAACTTGGACGAACATTTCAACTTCGACACCACAACCACCAGCGCTCCAGAGACTGTGACAAAGCCGAACAGAGGTGGTGTGCGCTTTGGTGACAAAATAAGCCTTAAACAAAAACCTTCTTGAGCAAAAACATGTAGACCATCAAAAGCTTAGTATTGGACACAATCTGTATTTGAATAACAATGTAAGAAGGAGTTTGGGTCAAAGGGGAAAAAGTGATTTCTTGGACGTGTTCTTTTTTGCTACACTTTAAAGCACATGCTCTAGTTTATAAGCATAAATATGGAAGTAGTGGTGCTATAGTTCAAACTTACTAAGTCTGCACCCTGGCAGATCCATTTGGGTTTGATCCCCAATTTATAAACGTGGACAGAACCCAAAGGACAATGATGCAAAGATTAACAATTGTTAAATTTGGATTAACATGAAATTCGCTAATGATTTAACATCAAGCCGATGGATGCCCTTACTCTAACCTTTGACTCATAACAGCTGCTTCTTCATCTGAATTTTACTTTGAATACGTACTTTGCTCAAATTTTATTTATATATGAGAAATATATATCCCAATAGGTCGGTGGGATGTTTCATCGTTAACTACTTTTTAATCCGTTGTGGCTGGGCCATATTCTATTGTTTTTCACCACTTGTTAACTTTTGATATTGATTATCACTACTTTTTAATGTTTTATTGTGTTGTTTGTTGTCGTCATCGATTGGCTTTCGTGAGATTGACTCTTACTGAATCTAATAAAAATGAGAAACTCTTGACTCCGTGACTTTTTAGATTTGTTCTAGCCGTGTTGAATGAGACAAGCGCACTTTACAGTAATTAAATAAAGCATTAAGGTAACGATCGAGTTGCTTGATTAGCACTTTGTTGGTTCCTGAATAACACGTGTTTGTTATTGTAACCTTTCTCAGGTAAATTTGGAGTGCATATATAGTCTGGCATAGTTCAAGTCGATCCTTCATCGTTTTCACTGACACATGCATGAAGTGCTTTAACTATACTAGTTTGATTCGAGTTCATCATAGCAACGGTTTGAATTTTTAAAAATTAAACTTGAAGCTCACTTTGGAGATAAAGAAACATCTTTAAATAACTGATTCAGGCATGTTCATTTAAAACAAGTATGTCGGTTAAATAAGAATTGCAGACTGGTTAAAACTATGAACCTCTTATAGCTTGCAGCTTCATTTGATGAAACTAATAATTCCATCCAGTGGCGGCTCGTCCATAGGCACTGTTGAACTGCAGCACCCCCAATCACTAGATATCATCGATAACATTTAATATAACGATTCTTTTTTTCTTAAATTCTTTCTAATTTAATTTATTTTTAATCTATTGTTTAATTTATTTAATTAACTCTTTAGTCATCCCCCAGTTAATGAAGAAAGATTTTAAAACATTTGAATACAACTGTGCGTTTCACAGTTCCAGCGGCGAGTTGCTTGACTTTTGTGCGCATGCGCACATAGGAAGCTGCACGCCGGGCTGCCAGCAATTCAGGACTGTCGCTCCCGCAGTCTCGACTGGCGTGCTTCACAGCATTACTCGCAGCACCACCACTTATTTTTTCTACGAGCCGCGCCACTGGTTCCATCAGCATATGTATAATGAAATAATCCATTCCCATCCTTCAAGAAACATCTGGTAGGTTTCGAAAGCAGTAAATTCTCTGTTTCTGATGGAACAGCAGTTTTATGAACAATAACAATGACTCGATTGTTACTTGTGTCAGTGATCATCATTATTTTAGTTTGAAACAACTTTCAACATACACTTTAATAAGATTTAACAACGATAACATTAATCATGAAACATTGTTCTCAGTTAAAAAAAATTAATGTTATTAATGTTAAAACCTGATATTAAATTCTTTAAATGTATTCCATAACCAGAATAGTTGTTTATCACTGCACCCTGCAGCGGTATCAGCGGCGTAGCGAGGGGAGCCGGGGGCCATGGCCCCGGGCGGCACATGAAAGGGGGTGGCGGAAAGCGCCACCTTTCATACCCCTTTAATATCAAATTCGCCGATGGAAATTCGCCACCCCCCAAATGTTTTAAGGGGACATATGCTCCCTTTCGTAGGTCCCCTTAAACAATTTGGGGGGCGGTGAGTTTCCATCGACGGATTTGATATTAAATTCAAAACATTCAACTAGTCTATGGAAAATTGAGAATATAATGTAGCCACTAGCCAGTGCCAGACTTCTGACTTCAAGAAGTATTTTTCTATTTGGTCCTACTGTCACAGTACTGCGTATCACGTGGCATTGGTATAAGGTCATCAGGCAGATGTATAAATGTCCATTTTTGTAATGGTCAACTAAGTTTGAACAATCATTTTTTTAAAAGCTACATAGCTACTGCCTATAGGTAAAAATGAAAAGGGCAAAAGAAAGTGGGGCAAATTATTGGAATAAGAAGAAAGCAAAGGAGGAGAATATCAGGAAGAATGAAGGAGCTTTATTGAAGTTTGTGAACATTTTGGAGACAAAAGATTGTATGCCAGCTTCGGCTGCTTTGCTAGAGTTTATGCCAGGGCCTTCGAGCTCGGGTGTGAGTTCTTTAAAGACTAGTGATGTGCTAAAACAAGAAATAGCCCAAATAGGACAAATACCCGATACCAACAACTTGCAACCTTTAATTGGTAGTATGAATTTGTCAGATAAAATTTGTCAGGTAAAATGGGAATCATTCCAAGTTATAAAATCAGTGTTAAGACTATGTAGAAGAACTTGTTATCCCATTGGATTATCTATAAACAGCCGTCTGATTTTCTTCTTCCAATGCTTGCATCCATTTATGCAAGAGAAGGAAGAGCAGACGAACAAATCCTTCCGGACTTCCAGGGGCAAGTTATTCCAAATAGGGAAAATCCTATAAGGAAAACTTTTATCCAGGAATTTACTAGTAACTCTATCGCAATTCAGTATCAGATAAGAGGAGGGTCTGGCATCAGTACTGTTTTTTAAATATTTCGAAACCTAATGTAAAGGGTAAGTGGAATCTCGCAATGCGTCACTCAATACACAAACATCAGAACAGTGAATCACCCCTCAAAAGACAGGACTCTATACTTCTTGCAAGCAGCAGTAATAGAGGACAATCTCGGCAATCGAAATGCCGTT
>JAQGAE010004549.1:0-12592 GCA_034696685.1 Julus scandinavius | reverse complement strand
ATGTCAGAAAAAAGTCAACATAGAAATGTGTAGGGTGTTGCCGTAACATAGCATAACATAGCGAAACATAGGCAACACAACGTAACGAAACGTTCAAATGTGTAGGGGCCTTAAGATTCACTTTTTTATTCAAAAAATTGCCTCCAAAATTTAGGTGCGTCTTATACTACTTGTTTTTTTAAAAAAAAATTGCTTAAAAATTAAGGTGCGTCTTATATAGTCCGTAAAATACTGTAAATTGTGGAGGATACACGAAAAGGGGATAGATGTTTTCTCTCCCAACATTTTAATTTTGATGTTGGTCATGGAAAAATTTCAAGTATTAAGATTTCATTTTTTCGCGACTGCTTTGACAATGAAGTGTTTGCATTATTAAACCAAGTTCAAACTTAGTTGATAAGTATACTTGTTGTTTTTTTTAAAGTAAATAACCACTAGAAACATTATCCACTCGACATCCAATTGTTACAAGCTCAACAGGTGTACGTGTTATGTGGTTCTTTTACCTTTGCGAGCGTCGATGTGTGTATGTCAAACATAAACCCATCTATCCGATTTAATAAGGGATTAACATCAGATTTGCGCTACTTCTTTTGGCTTGGGAAAACAATGAACTCTCATCGTTGACGAGCTAATAGCTGATTTAGAAATGGCAAAAGAGAAGAAGAAAAAAAACTGCTTGTTTGCTAAGGCCATTGATAGGCTGTGGTTTTATCAACACGCTGAACAGATGATAAAAAACACTGTAGATATTAATTGCCTATAAAATCGAGCATTATTCCCCCGTTTGCAAGGTGTCAATTGACGAAAAAATGCGGCAACATTGGGGGGAAAAAAGCGGAAAATACGAAGCAAAATCCATTTTTTTTAGATATTAGCTTATAATTACATGTCAATATACGTCTGAGTATTATGCTCAGAGTATTTTGTATATTTAGCTGAAATTGTGATGCTATGTATACACTGTATAGGAACATAAAACAAAAACAGAAAACTGTTGTAAAGTCCGACATAAGTCTTAAGGCTGGAGTTTAAAGGCCCAAAGACATGTAGTATACAGTAGAACCTGTCTAAAAGCATATTCTTGGGATCGGTGAAAATGCTTTTAGACAGGTTTCACTGCATATGAGGGGATCTTGGCTTGTTTTGGCCCATTTCTGCAACACTAGGGCTAAACACCAACGCCAGAGAATAAGCCTTCATCACCTACCTGGGAATTTTGCCTACGAGGGGGGAAAGGGACTTCCACCCCTTGTAACACGCAAAAAGGTCTCAAAGAGCCGCCACTTATAGAATTTCCCCCGTAAAAATTCCCACCGACCTCGGCCGGGGAGAGAACCCCGGTATCTTTTTTTATTTTTTTTATTTATTTATTTATTAAATTCTTAGTATCGAGAGGCAAGCACGTAACCAACTTGACCACTGGCTTCGGCAAGGGAGGGGGGTCTTGGGGATATATCCCCCCCTCCAAAATCCAAGAAATTTTAAACCGTATTGGGAAATATAAAAGGGGAATTGCACTTCAGCATTAAAAGTGCGATTTTTTTACGGCAAACACGTAATTTTTCTATATTAAAGCTCAATTATTCTTAGGTAATGGGAAATTTTACGGATGGTTGAAATTCTCTCTAAGGGCCGGTTGCACCAATAAAGGTTAAGCTAAACCTAAGGTTAACCGTGAGTTAACTAGGAAAAGCATTGCACCAAAGGAAGTTAACAGTTGACCATTGTTTAACTTGAAAACCAATAAGGCTAACCCTGAGGTTAACTCGTGGTTTTATATACCCTCAGGTTAGCTAACCTTTTATTTAACCTTTGTTGGTGCAACCGGCCCTAAGTGGCTGCCCTTTCGGACCTTTTTGCAGGTTACAATTGTAGATATCACGCCCAAGTAACAAGACTCAAGCAAAAGTAAGCATAACAAATAAATGCAATTTCTATTTTACTGGGGCCAAATCTATGCTTTGCCGGGCCTTGCGATCCTAAATATATTTCCAAAATCGTCCACTCCAAGATTCTGGACCCTATCCCCCTCCCTTGACCTTGGCCCAAAGACATCTATATCATAGTTCTGCCTGTATACCAGTTAGGTGCTTTTGAACTCTAGCAGAATCAGTCAGTTTACGCTTTGGTCAAATTTTAACATTTTGACTAAAAAGTTGGACCAAGTCGAGGTTGTATCATTTGAAAAGCGATGCATGACTGTCATTGTTGATCGTAGGAAATCCTGTTTGATAGCTCCGTTTTGATAACAAAGCCCTTTTTGGCGTCGAACCCTGAATTGTGATGTTGATATCATGAAAAAAGCAGCCAGGGTCCTGAATCCAACAACTTCTTCTTTGACTCTTGTCATCGCCTTCAGCGGCGTTTTCAATGTCCAAAGACCATCGTTGTCAGCATTTGAACTTTTCCAAATGTCCCATAAAACCATCTGACAGGAAACATTACCGTTTGCGGTTACGTGGCACTCGATTCAACAACATTTTCTGATGCCACAGTCTGAGGTCTATATATATCCAGAAGATCGTAAAGAAACTTTTCCAAGTACCGTAGACAAAGATGACATTTATTTTTGCAAAAATAAGTTGCACAGTCATTATCCACGACATTAAAAGCGAATGACAGCGGGAAAAATGACTAGCCAACGGAAAAAGGTCCTAGATTAATGTTTTCGGATCTTGTTGGAATGCTGGGAATTAGGCATCCTATAAGGCTTATCCTAGAGCGCCCTAACGCTTCTGGAAAACTAGGGCTCGGAAACAGCCAACAAACGTCCAGAAAATGTTTACCCAACAATTTAAACCGTTTTCAATCCATCAAGATTTAAGTGACATTCACCCCACACAAAAATAAAATACTTATCGATTCTACATCGACTGACTGTCCCACAAATTTCAAACATAAAACGTTCTTGGCTAAACTCAAGTCATATTTTTACGAAATTAATACTGGCATCCATATATACTTATTTTGATTGAAACTGTCTTAAAATGCCCCCTTA
Source organism: Julus scandinavius (assembly GCA_034696685.1). NCBI lineage: Eukaryota > Metazoa > Arthropoda > Diplopoda > Julida > Julidae > Julus > Julus scandinavius. The sequence goes on along the minus strand of JAQGAE010004549.1, from coordinate 9,591 downwards.
ACTTATAATTGGGTGGGGAAAAAAAGATATGGGGCCATTCAAAAAGGACGTCTTCAAGAGGGGGTAAGGAAGGGAGGGGCTGCTGGCATGTGGACAGGGGGTGGGGGAAGCCATTATGGACATCCACTAATAATGCTATTTTTCAGTTTGTAAATTTTCTGTTTAATTGAGTTTTAAAGATGAGTGAAAGGGGAAATGGACACCGGAAGAAATATGTCTCCAGTCCCAAATGTACTTGGATTTTTAAAACCTTGGGAAAGTCGGGAATTATGTCTAATTTTGTGATATACACCAATTTTATGCTGGAATTTCACCTTCGAGGTCAGGAAATTTTCGTTAACCAAAAAAATCTGGACAAATGTTGTGGAATTGGTAACGAGACAGGGGCTTGAAAATTTAAAGGATGGCGTTTTGTATGTTCCAACACATTTTCTGGACACCCTACTTTTTTTGAACGTTTATGAGGGGAGAGAGAGGGGTCTGAGCTAAAATTGACAGGATGGACATGGGGTAGGAAGGTGGGAGGGAGTCAATTTTTGAATTAATTTTGGAATGTCCTTTATGAATGGCCCATATGCCATTTCATACCAGATATATGGCTGAAAAAAATGATTATCCAAGTATGGAATAAAATACTTGACTCAAAATTGACAAGACGAGCTCAAGACAGCCAAATGTGAAACTCAGCTACTGGGTAGGGTGTCATCTCAAGTTTAGCTTAAGCTTGAGATGCAGCTAAGTCTGCTTGGAAGAAGAGAAAGTTAGCTATGTAGTTTTTTTGGCCAACTGTGGTATGGACCCAAGACGTTTTCTGGGATTCTCACTGCATGAATCTCAAGATGGGCAGAATCCGACCAACTATAGCTTGACCACAGGCATCTCACCCGCATTGAAAGGTGTATCAAGATGATGGTTGTGATAACAGTGAAGCTCATGCATTTTTTTTTTTTTTTTTTTTGTAAGTTCTTAGTAGCTTTCTACTAGATTGTATTTTCTGAAATCTTTAGTTTAGCACAGTAGCAGCAGAAAAGAAGATAATGAAATGTCTGTCTCAATAATAGGCAGACACAGTCAACCCGCATAATGCAGCACATAAATAGACGTTTTTTATACCAGTCAGACACAATCCTCTCCAGGGGACTCAACGTTTGATTACATTTAAACGTGCATTCGCCATTGATGTCAACCCGTTTCAATTCTGCCATCGATATCAATGGCAATGGCGGGAAAAATCACATTGACAGACCCATGGCTTAACCACGTCAAAGGATCTTTAGGGTGTCTGCACACGTTTTAAATGTTCCCAGGAAGAAAATAGCTTGTTTCTTAAAATTTTTACGTATACAAATGTATAGGGATTTTTTTCTACACTGAAAACTCAAAATGTGCAAAAAAAGCACACCAAAATGTGTAAAAATACCTATTTTTGAATGTCAAAATGCACAGTAGTGTGTTTTGACAACATAATTGTCAAACGAGAAAAGTGTGTTTTGACAACACACTACTGTGAATTTTGACAACACACTACTGTGAATTTTGACATGTAATTTTACACATTTATGTGTGCGCAACTTTTTTACACATTTGGTGTGTTTTTTTGCACATTTTGAGTTTTCAGTGTACATAAAATATTGTCACACCAAACAACCGCTGAAATAGGGTTTGTGTTATTCAACCTTATACAATTTATAATATTTTGTAAATTTGGATTTTTATATAGTCCTTATACTGATTTCCAAGTTGTTTCCAAAGCGATATATCGATTAGAAAATGTTACGAGGTCTTTATCACAGAAAAAAAAATACAAAAGTTATATTGAGTATTGGAATATTATCCATATTGCTCAAAATGGCCGATTGATTGGCCAAATTATTTTGATTAAATCCTTTCGTCATTAGTAGCAGGCAGTTTCAACTAAATTTATTCAACTAAAATGGTACAACTGAAGGATTTACAACTAAGAAATGTTCAACTAAACATCAATCAGGTGGTTTTTATTCTTCTGAGTTAGGTTAGGTTAGTTAACATTTTTTAGTTGTAAATTTTTTAGGTAAATTTTTTTTAGTTGTAAAACTTTAGGTGAATTTTTTTTTTGTTGAAGAAATTTAGTTGAAATTGCATGACTCCCTTTCGTCATTTGATATTTTTCCAGAGAGATTTTATATTGTGTGTTTGTTTTAACAATGAGAAATTTCCTAAAACTGGTGCTATAAACCAGGTTTACAGCAGAATCGTCAGCATTTTTTTCCCTCCAACTCAAAACAATATATATATATAGACAAAAAGTATAAAAAAATCTAAAATAAAAACTCAAAAGGGCAAAAAGTCAAAGTTTTCCTGCTAAAACACCAAGCTACTAGAACGGATGAAAACATAGCTAAAATGATGAGAACTTTTAAAAAAAAGCTAAATCCCTTGCAAAAAAAAAAAAGCCGTGCTTCACAGGGCACAGGATATTAAATGACGTTGAAAAGAAGATAAGAAGTAAAGTAAATCCCGAGTATACAGAAGAGAAAAAGTCGATAAAATTCCGAAACAACACATGATCCCACGAATAATCCCATATCCAATCACCGATACCAAGTTACATGGTGACCAAAAATCTCTAGAGCGGTGAATAAGGGTCAAACTGTGATGCCAACCTTATCTAAAATGGCAAAATTGCATAAGGGGTAATTCAAAAAGGACATCCTCAAGAAGGGGGTAGGGAGGTGGTCTGTTGACATGTAGACATCATGTGGACAGGGGAAAGGGAGGGGTAAGCCATTATAGACTTCCACTAATGATGGTATTTTTAAGTTTTTGAATTTTCTGTTTGAGTTTTAAAGGTCAGTGAAATGGGAAATGGACACTGGAAGAAATATGTCCCCAGTCCCGAATGTACTTACATTTTTAAACTTCTGGTAAGTCGGGAATTATGCCTAAATTTGTGTTAAACACTAATTTTATGCTGGAATTTCCCTTCGAGGTCAGGAAATTTCTGTTAATCAGAAAAATCTTTGACAATTTCGTAGAATTGGTAGCGAAATGGGTGCATGCAAATTTACAGGATGGGCCTTTGTGTATTCCAGCATAATTTCTGGACACCCTACTTTAAAAAAAAAAATGAAGAAAGTTAAAGAGGGTGAAGGGAGGGAGGTCTGAGGCCAATAAGATAAAATGGTCATTATGTGGACAGGGGGTAGGGGGAGGGGCAATTTTTGAAGGAATTTCGGAGACGTTCTTTTTGAATGGCCCCTATACGGTTCCCCAAATCCACTTCCAACAATAATTGTATGTAGACAAACATGTAACTCACCAATTTAGTGCTTAGTTGATTGCTAGGGTAGAAAAACGAGTCTTACCTAAAAAAAATACAAAAAACAAGGTTAGAATATTTTAAATTACAATTTTCATATAGCATACGTTGTAAATTAAACATATATATTCTCTAATTAATTTCATTTGAGTTTGGTACATTATGTGATATAATAGTAAAGATTCTTTACCCTAATTTAAACGAATCGCAATAAAATAAACACATCAAAAATATAAGTACAAAATGCATTGATTTTTCACATCTGCAACGGTCTCAAGAGTAGAAACTATACTTTCATATTCAAAACTTTAAGTGCTTGATGAATCATTCAGTACTACGACTGCCTTTAAGCATTGTACTTCAAGTCTGAGGCAAAAAAGTATTATAATATGATAAAAAAAATCCTATAAGAGCGTATAAGCTGGTTTTCAAAACTGCTTTTATAAATATAAAGAGTATTTGGGAATATTTTCTAGTGGCCATTTCCATTTGAGAAATCTAAAAATCAGTTTTACAATAGATTTTTTTAAAGATTCCCAAAAAATCACAAAACCGAATCAAAGCTAAATTTTCAATGAAAACAATAACTTTTTCAAACATTTTCAAAAAAAAATTTACTGACAAGTTGACTATGTACACTGTACATGTTTAACATGTTCAAAAAATTGTAATTAACACTGACAGTTCACAGCAGTGTTGGGCAGTAATTGAGAATAAAATGTATCATAAAATAAAATTTTGATAATAAATAATTTGGAAATTATACACTTTCTGTTTATTGAACCTTTTCATATTTTGACAATCTTAAAAAGATTGGACAAAAACATCCTGTTCATTAATTATCAACATACACGATCCACTTAATCAAAATAAATTAAGTTTAATACATAAATTGGCCAAACGAAGTATATTACTTAATCGTAATTAAAACCACTGTTCTGCATGACTTCACAAATTACGCTTTTAATGATTCATCTGGTCGGCATAAAATCCAGTTTATAAATTTCGTTATCAGATGCCGCACTTGACATAATTCAAAGCCCAATGAATTCATCAAACATTGCCAAAATTTTAATTATCACTAGTACTATGCAAATATGGAGTATAAAAGCAGGTCCGACATATCTCCACATTTCCCCATTTAATATTGAAGTATTATTGCAGGCATAAATTACACACGGTTGGTCAGCCCAAAATATTAAAAAACAAGGCGCATGAAAATCAACCTTGCAAAATTAAACCCTTATGCAACTTAATCAGCTCACGGCACACGGAATTAAGCCTAAAGCTGTCGTGGCACACTGCTTGGAAAACACTTCTAAATTGATAAGAATCAAAAGCCCCAAGTGACATAACCAACTGATGACCGGGGACACATTTCTTCCGGGTTCAATTTCCCCTTTCACTGACATTTAAACTCAATTAAACAGAAAATCCAAAAACTGGAAAATACCATCATTAGTGGACGTCCATAATGGCTTCCCTCCTCCTCTCCCCCTCCCCAAATTCCACATGCCAGCAGACCTCCCCACCCCCTCTTGAGGACGTCCTTTTTGAATGGCCCCAAAATGGACTTGACCATGGACATAACTGGAAAATACTATCATTAGTGGACGTCCACTCCCCCACCACTACTCCCTCCTCCACTTCCTTCTACTCCTCTACCCTCCCAATCCCCATGGTGTCTAAATGCCAGCAGACTCCCACCCCCACCCCCTTTTGAGGACGTCCTTTTTTAATAGCCCCTAAGTGGACATAACCATGTTCATAACTGGAAAATACTATTGTTAGTGGTCGTCCATAAAGCCTTTCCCCCTCCCTCCCCTGTCCACATGGTGTCCACGTGTCAGTCGACCCTTCCACCCCCACCCCTCTTGAGGACGTCCTTTATGAATGGCCCCTAAATAGACGACTTGAAAATACTATCAATAGTCTACGTCCACTCCCCCTCCCCTCCCTCCTCCTCTCCCCTTCTTATCCCTACGGTGTCCACATCCCAGCAGACCCCCCTCAAGAGGACGTCCTTTTTGAATGGCCCCTAAATGGACAACTTGAAAATACTATCAATAGTCGACGTCCACTCCCCCTCCCCTCCTTCCTCCTCTCCCCTTCTTATCCCCACGGTGTCCACATCTCAGCAGACCCCCCCCTCAAGAGGACGTCCTTTTTGAATAGCCCCTAAATGGACATGAGCATGGACATAACTGGAAAATACAATTATTAGTGGGCGTCCATAATGGCTTTTCCCCTCCCTCCCCCTGTCCACATGCCAGCAGACCCCCTACACCCTCTTGAGGATGTCCTTTTTGAATAGCCCCTAAAGGATGGGGGGGTTAATTTTTCCCGTTAAGCCTGCTCTAATGACGTCAAGCATCGAGTGCCATACTGTGGACTGTCTTCGTGCATAAAGTATGAAGGGTTCATGGCAGTTAATCCAAACCCCTAAAAATTCAATTCATTTTAACGAACTCTTGCCAAACCATTAACCTTTCCAGAATTGCTCAGACAAGCTAAGTTGCCAAACCAAAAAGGCAATTTCCAGTCGCCATTAAACGCACGGCGCTTGAGTATACATCGTGTGCTGCAATTTGCTTTCTTTGCCAATGATAGGCACTGCCATCCAGCCATTTTCAATTGCATATTTTGGGTGACGCAGATGTGCAGTTAACCGAAAAGATGCAAATTGAAACCTAGGGTTTTGCTCAATGGATTTGGATATAGAAAACGGGATTAGTGAGCAAATGGCGGTGCTCAAAGCGTAAAAGTAGCTCGAAAACGCTAACTGTTTGGCATGCATAATTAAATGGATCCAAGAAACAATCCTAATGAATGCGAAATGCCCCATTTTATTGCTCAACTGCTCAACACTGGCAATGCATCGCAGCGCCACCTACAGCTAGCTCCCCTTATTGGTCTCAAGGGTGTCTTCTTTCGATTTCAACGAATGCATAGCGATGGATATTATTTTTTCAAGAATAAATGAATAAGACCGAAGAACCTTGTAAATAATTTAATACCATACAATTTTCATGTTTTCCAAATAAGGAAAATTTACATATATTAATTATGCAAAATAACACCCACTTATGAGAGATTTGCATAAAAGGTAAAACTGGCATGTTTACTTAAGCATATAATTTCTGATATGTTTTAACTAATATAAGGCCAGCTTACAAACGCAATCAACAAGAATTTACTCGGTCCTTATCTTAAGAATAAGATTCCTAGTCTTAGTGTTTATTTCTTCACTTTCTAGGGTCCATATCTTAAGATTATTGTTTGTAAAACAAGACAGTTTTATATTTGATAAAGCTTGTAAGGGGAAACAATTTAAGACACCCTGTATTGTTCCTGTCTTAACAGGGCACTGCATAACAGATTTTTAAAGTAGTTTTTTTTCCAATTTCTCAAAATCAAGGGTTTAAAGAACATTTATAAAGCAGTGTCCACACCAATGAAAGCACGCAGCACAAGCAGAAAACATGGAAACATGAAACACAAAACACGAAACATGGAAACATGAAACACAAAATACGAAACATGGAAACATGAAACACGAAACACGAAACATGGAAACATGCTGTCAGGAGAAGGAGTAGGTTAGGGAAGGTAAATTTTAAACCTTTCCCCTAAACTTCCGTCGCACAACGGTTGAAAAACACAGTCTTAAACCCAGAGTTTCACTAATATACCCTTTTTAAAAAAATGAGGACAAACCATACAATCTGAGTGATTTCAGTTGGCGTATAATATAATTTGCGAGGCACTATGATATTCGTAATAAGTGAAACCCTATTATACTGATGTGAGCATTTTTTTGCAAATTGCTGATGTGTATACAAATCCGTTTGCGGTAATTGATAAAAAATGTTCTTTCCTCATCTAGAATCTGCATAAAGTGCATGTGAATTAAAAAAAAAAAAAAAAAAAAAAAAAAAAATGAATAAACGCTCAGCATTAAGGATGAACAACTAGAAATGCTCTCAACTAGCAAAAGGAGGGCATCGCACCCAATTTTTTTTTTCTCAAAAACAAATTTGCTTTTATCCAGTATATTTTAATCCCAAATCTACATTTTCATTCGCTTCATAAAAAGATAGCAGCTTAGATTTGAAACTACAAGTTTCAATTACTGGCACGATGATAAGAATCGTTTCCTACATGACATATATCCAATTCTCATTTTTATATAAATTTATTTTTAAAAAAAGTCGGTGCAACGTCTATAAAAATTAGCGCTTTTTAAGCGAAAAAATCTCATATGTTATAACAAACCATCTAATTAACTTCTCTCATGCATAAAGTCTTATTTTTTTAAACAAGTATAATTTTTCCAAGCATCAAATTCCAACATGTGAATTATTAAACTGATTTTTCAGGAAGCGTTGATCTAAGGCACTAAAAATGTATTTTTCCATATGTAAGCATTCTTACAGGATATATGCACTTTCTTAAAAAAATATCCATTATTTATAAGAGTTAAGGCGCAATTTCTCGAAATGAGGCTAAAGAAAGATTACTTCAAGCTTGTATATGCAACTCCTTAAAAATATATAATAATATTGATCGAAATTCTTGAGAGAAAATATGTAAAATCGTGTCGTACAATGCAACAAGCGATTCAAATTATAAAATGGTTTTATTAAATATGTTTCTGAGGTGGTCACTATCCTTGTAGGGTGTCCCAAAATTCACGCAAGATTTGAATTTTGCTCACGCTTTATTTTATTTTCCGTTGGCGACACTTTACTGCACAAATGGCGCAAAATTCAAATCTTGCGTGAATTTTGGGACACCCTGTATTAAACTCGAGTTAAGTCGAATTCACACACAACCTACTCAACAGAGGACTGACTTTGTGACGTCAGCAACTACTCATTCGACTTATATGTATGCTTTTAACATCTTTGAAATAATAAATTGTAGCATTAGACACATATTTACAAAATTATAGCAATAAAACGTACAAAGTGTAGATAACAATAAAAAAACACGATATCTGTGTCAAATTTCCATGTAAATTTTGTAATTTACAAAATAGACAGCTACCTTAATTAAATCGGAAATTAAGCCAACCGTGCCTAATAAAGATTGATTAATTATTTATGTCCAGAAGAACAGAAATTAAGTGCCAAAATATAGACGAGGTAATCAACATTATACTATATATGATGTTGTTTCGGCATACACTTAAAATCGCAAATTAGGAAATGAAAACATGAACGTCATCAATATTAGGTAATTAAGATTCTTGTCGATAAAACGTCAACATATATAAAGAGCATTTTTAATTTTTGACATCCAAAAAAATGCATTAAATTCATGCGATATAATTATCTCATAATATAAAACAGAATGAGTTTTTGAAACTAATTATACACATGAGAAAAGACGGGCAAACTAGCAATGCAACACTACAATGCTGGGAAAAACAACATTTTCACACAATGTCACAGAATTCTGGAGAGGATCATACCGTAGATGGCGCTTGCAACATGACTAGATATTACAGCAGTGTTGAGCAGTGATTGAGTACATTGAATGGATTTGAGTACCGAGTACAAAGAGTAATTGAATACAAAATGTACAAAAGTAATTGAATACAAAATGAACAAAAGTAATTTAGTACAAAATGTACAAAAATAATTCAATACAAAATGTACAAAAGTAATTTAATACAAAATGTACAAAAGTAATTTAATTCAAAATGTACAAAAGTAATTTAATTCAAAATGTACAAAAGTAATTTAATGCAAATGTACTTAAAACGTACGAGTACAATGCACTCGATTATAAAAATGTACTCACAGTGGCTGATTACAAATGTCCTCGAGTATTTACGTAATCTGAAATTATGAGTACCGATGTAATCTAGTATGAATAGACATAATTTTAAGTAACTGAGTCGCATTTAATACATCTGAGTAGCGATACTGAGTAACTTGAAACGAGGGTCATCCTAAAAGCTAATAAGAATTTAATTTTTACATTTCTACTTATGGTACTTTTGTTATCGAATTTTGTTATCCCCTTTAATTATTAAGATTTTGTTAATGTCTAAGATTGGTTATTTTGAGTACTCCAATTCATTAAGATTTTAAATTTTAATTGTTTCAACTTGTAATAAAACCTACGGTGTTTAAAGTACACTGAGTTCCCAAAACAATACTTTCGCAATCCACCATTTTCTTAATCAGTACTAATATCCACGAGTAAAAATCCCATGATGCAATGCACTAAACGAGATTATACAAACACAGTGTGTCCACTCAAAGATAACTGTCTTTGAGAAA
>JAQGAE010004548.1:0-12593 GCA_034696685.1 Julus scandinavius | reverse complement strand
CCCCCTACCCCCATTACATCGGCAGAACTAATACCCTTTCTGTTATCTAACATCAATAATAACCTCCCAGCCTTATGACTAACTTTCCACGTCGCCAGCATACTAGCCACCGCTCAGCAACTGGCACCTTTGCTTTAATATTTGATTTAATTCTTCATAAACATGTTAATTTTATTGTGTAAACGACGAGATGAGCTGAGACTCATAGTGTCATTAAATAACCTTTGCATATTTTCAAACATATATGATCATACATATTTTCAAACATACATGAAGATATAATTTATGGACATATATGAGGCATAATATCATTTTATCATCCGAGATAATGTAATCATGTTCTGATACCAAACTAAGCTTAAATTATCTCCCATAATTAACTTACTACTCTTAGCTACGACTATAGAAGATAAGATTTGCAGCTATACAGCGTTTAATAACAATTTCTTTGTGCAGTTTGCTATCACCGGTTAGTCGACTTCAAGCAAATTTTGTCATCATAGCTTTCTGAAAACATACCTTATCACCATCAGTGGATGATTTGACTGTCACGAATGATGCAACGAGTGCTTAGGTTGCATTATCATCAACCAGAATGGCTTTACTGACAAATCCAGAGGAAGGAATACAAGAAAGCAATCTTATTTTGTTTAATAAACTTAGTCTATGGTGACAAAAATCCTTCTGTTGAAATCCTGCATCACACCAAAGCCTGACATATGCGCGCTTGACAATACATGGCCATTCTCAGTGAACTATTTTTAGCTGTTTTATTGGAGATTACGTTCTAAGATATCGGGTCTATTTTTGGCAAACATGTAACCACCTGCTCTTCAACGAGGAACGCAGCATCGCATTGATTTCAGATTTGGGTTCACGTGACCTAGAAATGACGTACGAGGAGATGACGTCACGCATGGTGCTGCGCAATTTCAAACTTAATCCCAGGTCTCTGATTCCGAGGCATTGACTACTGAATATTGATGGGCGACTTGGTGCGACCCAGCCCCCATACCCCAAAATCACCCCCAATGGGCTATAAAAATAGGGCATGTTTTAAATATCCCTCAAATAACAGTACTGCAGTGCTAGTCTTAATTGCTACAAGTTGTAACTAAGGCATTGTAAAGTGGGTGAACACAAAGACCAAGGAGAAACAGTGATTTTTAATAAGATTCCCAAAATTACAGCGTTGCCATCATTAAACGACATCTGATGGCCTCATTAGGGATGTCCAGCAGTTAACTGAAAATAACAGAAGACATCCCATGACCACGGATGCGCAGCATTTGAAGAACTCCTGCAGTTTGTATCAAATTGGCCTCAAATATATTTAAGCTGGACAAACGGACATTACAAACCCACTGAACCAATTACACAGGGTTTGGAAATTACTCTTTGGAATGCGGATAGAGAGTTCTGTGTGCCCTTTAAATCTAAACAGATTCCATATCCCATGGAGTGATTTTCAGATACTGTACTGAAATTTAACATAATTCGTCTTCAATATAATTAACTGATCTATTCAAGAATGTGCATAAATTGACTAATAAATATTTTTAAAAAATAGATGTTTTCAGGGATGCATCAGGGGACATCTGATTTTTTTTAAACATTTTTTATCGAGTTTTTCTATATATATCGTACGTGATTACAATAAAATGCTTTAAAAGTACTTGAAATTTCATTATTTGTTAATATGTAGACATTCAACAATTTCTATAATATAATATTGTCTGTTAATTATGTAATTTCTTGAAATCTGGCTGTACGAATACAGTTTGCAGTAAAGTTGTATATAATTATCACATGAAAAAAACACGGAGAACACATTAAATGTGGTCGGAAATGTTCTACGATTGGAAAAAAGAAGTGCTTGAAAATAAACACGTATTTGTGATTTAGTTATCAATGAAATGTTATTGTTTTTCATTATTACCCACAAAATCCCCCAGATTACTTACTCCTTTTAATTAAAGTACAACTGTAAATACACTGAAAACTCAAAATGTGCAAAAAAGCACACCAAATGTGTAAAAAAAGTTGCGCACACATAAATGTGTAAAATTAACTATTTTTATATGCAATATAACACATGAATTTTGACATATAAAAATAGGTAATTTTACACATTTTGGTGTGGTTTTTTGCACATTTTGAGTTTTCAATGTAGTAATTTCAATATATCATTAATAATGTTTATTCTTCCATTAGCATCAAGTAAATAAGTTTTTCCAATCTTAAACTTTGTCTCTTTATTGTTGTATTGTGTATTAAACTTTTTTTAAAACAAATTTCAATAATTGCAGAGCAGTCAAGCATAAGTGACTGAACCTACAAGCAAGAAGAACCCATACCAAAAGTAACATCTCACTGGAATGACTTGCGAATGGATGGATAAACTGGTACTAAGTGCAGTATGTGTAGGGGGTGAAATCCAATATGCAGTTAACAATCGACAGAGGGATACTTTCCACGAAAGAATTATAGATACAACCACAACCCAACAATTCAATGACCTCAGGAAAAAAGTTCAACATCTGATTTTTTGGAGGCTGTACATAAACAAACAGAAATCCTGGATAGCAACCCAACAACAAAAGTGGTGGAGACCAGAATCCATTCAATACCTTCCTGTACTTCAACTGATCACATTTCAGCTCCATGTAAGTAGTTGGGAATGGAAAGGACCTTTGTCATTTTTCCTCCCAAATTCTTTTATCCCATTTGTGTCCCTTGATTTTCAATCAGTGACGCATGGTAAAGAACGGTAGTCATTTGTCTCTTTCGCAGAAGTAGCTCGATTATTTTGCGGTCCCACGATGCGCGACGCAAGAGTCACTTCCGGTATACTTCCATAGTCGGTATCTGGCAAATTTTGTACGCTCGAGTGAGCCAATTAGAAGCAGCCCGCGCACAAGAAAATTCTGAAAGCCTATTGGATGTCTCTGATGTTGCGGGTGAGGAGGGAGGTTACGTCACTGGGATTCATTTCAGAGGACTTGGATTGAAAAGCGACAAATGCTCCAGAAAACAGATTCGGGAACCTGCGAAAAACAAACGCGGGGAATATTTCGACAAAAGTTTGCTTTCCTCATTTTATCATCTTTCTAACATTCGGAGGATTTTAATTAACTGGTCGAGAAGAAAATTAGCCTGGAAGCAACAGCGGATCGACTTTTATCACTTTTTTCCGAGGTCCGGCAGGATGATTATCAGATTAGGAACATCATCATTTGCAGGAGTGATGCTAATTGCCTTGGTGGCTATTTTGCAATGTGCACTGGTAAGTCTATATTATATGCTTTTACTGCAAATGTCTATAGTAATGTTCATCTTACTAGCCTTGAAATAGTTACTTAATGCGCCGGAAAATTTATAGATGACAGGGTTTAAGAATTAAAAAATGCAATCTGGTCGAAACAAATTTTTAGATAAACAGATAATCCTGCCTCTTTAAATGCAGAAATCACCACTAACTTCAAATCAAGGTAGCCCACAGTTTATTGTTGGTCAACAGCTAAAAAATTGTAAACCTGTAATTTATGTATAAGTGCAATACTAATTGTATTTAAAAATATTTACTTTCATCCCTTTTATGACTCGACCATCTCCCTAATTCCGATATTATAATCCACATAACATCAAATATGGTTAAATATTTCTTCGATACGTTGTACTTAATTACATTATACATTATTGCTTTAAATTCTTGGTTATTCTTACAATAACAAAGAAATAAGCATCGAAAAGCGAAATTCTCTCCAAATATTAATTACGATAAACGTGAAGCACTATTTTTAATTATTGCATTATTGCAGTTTTATTTTCAGATTAATTAATATATGTACTGTTTTTATAGTTTTGTTCAAGTTCGTGAAATAATCTATCTTAATTAACCAATGCTGCTCCATGATATGCAGTTTAATATGCGGCTAATGAATTAATGGAGTGAACATCCATTTAAATTTTTACAATTTATGAGAACGTTAAAGTTGAAACTCGCAACTGGAATGTCAAATTACCGAGTAAGCTGAATCGATTTCTGCTTTGAAATATTAAAAATATAAAAATGCAATATTTACGACCAACTAATGCATGCTTCTGTTATGATAACGATATCTGCACCTGCTCCAGCAAGCATTAATTCATTGAATTAAATGCCATACATTGAGCACATTATGTGACTGAACATCTTTTATACAATGGCACTTCAGTGAACATTTCAATCTAAACCGATATCAAGCAAATGCACTTCACTGCTGACAATAAGACATTCAAGCAATGTCAATGGAAAAGTCAAAGCAAGAGTCAAGGCATGTAACATTTTTCACCTTATCTTTTTAGTAAAGAGTCAATAAAGAATAACTGCTCTCTATTTATATACTGTATATTTGTATGTTATCTTTATAAGATAACCTTAAGCCTTCGTAACTCTTTTGACAACACAATCTTTATTGCAAACAAAAATGGTGCAACTTTTGTTTCTTACGAGTACATTAAGCAGTGAAAATCTAACTTGATTCAAGTGCTGACTATCATTAATAATCAAGTATTATTTTATTTAGTACAATACATGCTTGAGCATTTTCTGAAGGATGCTCCATTAATTGTTCCATTTAACATTTTCAAATCTGCATTTTAAGGTATTGTTTTGCAAATCCAAAATATGCTTCCATTTCATTGAAATCAATTTGTATATCAGGTATCATGAAACGTACTGTAAGCTCCACCATTTAAAGTGCAATTTAGCTTATGCTCATGGCAACAGTAATCTTTTCCATCCTGCCAGCTTAAATTTCCATCAGAAGTGTAGTACCATTGCTTTTCGTAAATTACAAGAATTAACCCTATCGTAAATTCTAGCAGCTTTGAAAACATGTTAAGCTCAGCCATAAAACTTATATATGTATAGCAATTATTCCATGCACGTTTCCGTCACAATCATAGCAGCATATGTGTGAACGTAATTGAAATTGGAATTCAAAGTTAAAATCTTATAAGCCATTGCGATGGAATTAACCAATTTAATAACACATTTTATTTTTATGTTTGCTCGTTATAGTTAATTCACGAGGAAAATTATCACTAATTAAAAATGAGCTGGCGCTAAACCGTACCCAATCTAGCTTATGTCAACAATGTTTATAAATTGTCCCAAAACTGAACATGAGCACGCGAAATTGCTTTTCAAGTGAAATTTACGTTCGAAATTAAGGGGTGAATGCCATCTATATATACCATAAACGGAAATAAAGCAAGCATGGGCGTGAAAAATATCACTAATCACGCGTTAAACGGCGGCAATTAATATTAATAGTTGGTATCAAAACAGTTAAGACATTTTTCACACATAATGTGTTTTTGAATCAATCTAGTTTCACTTAGTTTCACATGTAACATGTTCATGTTGCAAAACTAAGTTTACTTTTTATGTGCTTGTACTTTCAATAGAAACACAAAAACATGTGTCGAAACCAAATTAAGTTTTCCGATGTTTTATAAAACCATCAGCAATGCTTTGTACATGTATAGAAACTGAGTCTTTATATAGTTATACAATGTGCATCCACTGTCGTTAAATGATTTTAAAGTAGGATTATATTGAAACTGACGTGCACTTAGGGTTTTAAAGGCCACATCGCATTACAGATGCAGATTTACAAATCTGAATTTGGCATGCCCTCACTAATTATATAGTTGTTCATTGTAGTCTGAAAGGTTTAAAAGCATTTTGGTTATCTTGAAGTCACACAATGTTGCCTTTTTAACATTGAAATGTTTGCACTCCAACTACTTTCCACTTTGCAGTCCAGCTAATTCTTTGAAAATAAACAACTTAAAAGTTAGTTGAAATCTATATATAAGCCACAAGCCACAAACGCATACAAATTAAATGTAACATTTTAAGTAAAGAACGTTAGGTTGTTGACGAAAACATCCTTTTTAGTTTCATTTTGAAAATGGCAAAATCCTCTTTTCAAACTACATAGAAACACGCTAGACCAAAATTATCAGTGTTGTATAGCAACACTTCCATTATAATGAACAAAACGCTTCGTGTAATACAATACGAATTACATTAGTCAATGTAATTAATATTTTTTTAAATTACCACACTATATGAAAAGCGTGTGCCATGTTAAAGAATCTTATTTCAAACATGACATATTCTTATTATGATTGTAAGTGGTTTATTTTCACTAATGATTGAGCCAGAACAAGCGTTTTGGAAATTTTGTCAAAACCTCTACTCTCAACTGCTAGTGTTGCGTGACAAATACTGCAATGCTGAAACAATGTTAATGGTTCACTCTGGATGTGAAGGTTAATGTGAAACAGCAGCTGGGATTTTTATAAAATCAGCTGACCTTTTCTATGTGACCCGTAAGAAGCTTTGACGAAGTATTCACCGAGGATTACCATCGCTAAAATTGCAAATTTACTTAGACTGCACTAACGAGGCAAAATACGATGATGCATTCGTCCAATTATTGGGCTGAAGTTTCATTATTGCAGCTTTCGAAACCCAGTAGATAAATCACAAAGATTCTTCTTTCGTAAAAGGTTAAGAGTTGCAGTACTAAGATGTGTTCAGTTGTTTTTGGAAGGTCTTATTGAAGGAGTGAACATTGATTCTTGAGGGAGACTAAATTTACAGAGTAAATCAATAGAGATTTGCATGTATTTGAAAACAGATTTGATAAATGGTTATTCAATACAGTTATAAAAGAGGGTTATTATTGATTACCATTTTGAATCTTCTGAACTTTTCGAACAGTCAAACAAGTTGCTTGCAGTATTAATCTTCATTTGTGCTTTTATTCACTTGACATCTGTACAAAAGTTATACTGGTAGTTGACTACCATAAATCTCTGCTTGCAAAAAAAGCTTTAGGACACATCATTCTAGCGATAACGTTCGCATTAGCGAGTTTACAAAAACAAAATTCATGAACATTTTTGCAATTTGTAACACTTAGCTGAAAAATAAAAATATTGAAATGCTTGATTTCAACTAGGGCCAAATTAAATAAATATATTAATTCATACAGTTTAAACTGAACATTTACAGGAAGTACTTTTGCTTAAATAAAAACACAAACTAATAACGTAAGTTGCTGGAAATTCAGCGAATGTTCAGGGAATTCATTGAAAAGTTACAATTTTTAACTTTAACACTATACCTCCTAAAATTTCAACGTTTACTGATAAATGTCACCTAACTATCATTGTATATACACTCTACAAGTTCATAGAAATTATTTTATATAATGCGAAAATCTTTATGGCTATTTGGATTACAGATTTCATTATACCTATCACTAGACTCATTTGTAAGGTATGTGGTGTATACTAATGGCCAACATTAAATTCTTAACGGAGAGGAAATTAAAAACTTTGTCATTAGCTGATTCGCAAACAAATACCAAAAATGTAATTTGCTTTAGAATTACAATATTTATTTGTCCGCAATTTCCGTTTAATTATCTGACTTACTTAGAGGTACTCGCAACTCAATTCAGAGTAATCTCTGATTAAAAAAAGGCTTTATCCGGATATTTTTCTACTGCTCTCATCAAATAGAACCAATTTTAATTGTGAATAAAGTTTGCCAATAGCCCTAAAAATAACGGAAATCTGTAGTCCTATTCAAACTTTACTGCATTTTAGAAAACTAAATTTTGAGATCGAATTTTTCTATCCTTATTTATTGGTTCAGATAACACGATTTGAAATTTAAGTCTATGTTCGTAAACACAACTCAAAAGACAGTTCGCCTTCTGAGTTTTACTTTCCTGTAAACGCATGAATAGACACATTGAAATCGGTATAGCTTTTCAGGACATCAAAAGTAAATAGCAGTAACTAATATCTGCGCGAAGGACTTAAGAGATTCAAGATTATTTATTTTTACTTTTAAAGCCTTTAAAGCTACCCCGGAATCCCTCCTTGGTCAGAATATAACACAAAGATCCACAATTTATAAAGAGCCTACGAAATTCGTGAAAATGCAGTTATTATATGAATTAAATGTACTGAAATAATTGTACGAGCGAATATCACATCTGCAATGGCTTCGCACTCATTTAGGTTCTTCTTGTTAAGTTAGATGTTAGCTTTTGCGATAAACAAAGGAAATTGTCATGTTCAATTTATACTCATAGCATCATTGACTACCATATTTTGTAAGCGAATTTCAAGGCGATGGGAAACTATTTTTTTTTAAACTTTGTGTATATGAATACTTAAGTCAAATATTGTAATAACAATTTATAACCTCAAACTATTAATTGCAATAGACAAGGTAGGTAGGAGCTTTGTAGAGTTGTTTAACTTGAAAAATGATTTACGGTTCCCTCAGACCTGGAAAACCTGGAATTGACAGGAAAATTAGATAGATAGGAATTGACAGAAATAGTAATTTATTTTGAAAAAATAATATAAAAATATAAATATTATATTTACTTTCACATAGCTCGCATATTTTAAACACTGGACAACATGTTAAAATTAGGTAAATTATGTAAAATCTTATATTTGGGGCACCGTTTTGTCTTTTGGCAACCAATAGTTTAGACCCAGACCACCACTGGTCGTGAGGATGGTTAGGGTTAAACGTTTTAAAAACTGGAAAAGTCAGGAAAGCTAAAAACTTCGTTTTTGGCGAAATCCTGTGTGGGATTTGTGGAAAAAGCAACAAGAGCTAATTATGTGCCTAACAATAAAATGTAAAATACTAGATAAGATTCTAACTTTTTACTTGATTTTCTTTACTTTTGCGATTTAATCTTTAAACATTTCAGTGTATTCAACTTCATTGTTTATTACACGAGCATCGATATCTCGAGTAATTAAACTGAGGACTCACATTTCAAATGAAGAAGTTGGAGAACGGTTGATGTTAATTAAGGAACGTGTAACATTTTTCACTATTTTATGCCTACAAGCGAAAGTCATTTTTCGCTTGACTTACTTCTGAGACGTCAAGCTAAGTGCCGATTACTTCTTTACCATAAATTTCGACGCATTTATAAACACATTCCTGCAAAAAAAGCCTTACGTAGCAAATATACAAGCATGCCCAACAAAAGAGCTATTGCTTTTTTATTTTATGGCAACAGTTTCAACAGCTTTTTTTTGTCCTACACTTCACAAATAAAAAAATCTCTAGCGACATATAAAGGAAAGCATTATCCGAATTTGTCAAAACTTGTCCATTTCCCAGAAGCCCACGAGGAAACTTCACAAAACAGCACTTTGTGCCAATTTCAGACTCGAGTCTTTCCATTAATGGACATAAAGAAATGCAAAAAAAAAAAAAAAAAATTCCTGGAACTTTCCAATCGTAATCGAAATTATTTAATCGATTCTTCTGTGGAACTTATTTGATCGCGTGTGCATTTCATGAATCGTCGAAACTTTGAATAGGAACCCGAACAAAAAAATTCTACGAATTTGGATGGGTAAAAAAATTGGAAATTGGGTTGGCTGATATTTTTGGTGAACAAGCATTTTTTGAAGTTTTCCATAACGCAGATGAAAGATGTTTGTCTGATAAGCCGTAAACAGGCTTTCTGGAACAGAAAAAAAAAAACATTCCCTACAAGAATGGGGATTTTTATACATGCCTCCCATACTTGAACATGCATCAGAAAAATAAATTACTTCCATGAAATAAAAGTACATTTTCAATTGGCGTATATTTTTCAACAGATCTTTGGTCACGTCATTTTTACAGCTTTTCAAACGAATGTCAATCTTTAATAAAAAAAACCAGATGAAGATCTTATTTTTCGTTTACACTTACGCAGTTTATTGAGAGATTCCATTTGTACGAATGAAATACATTGCCATCGACAGAAACAGATGTCACGAAGAATGTATCTGAGACAAAGACGATAATAAAACGAATCGTATCATAAAAATGGTATAATTTGAGCGAGATTCCTGGAAAATTCTTGTCATTTTTCCGCTAGTATGCCGTTATGTGCTCGACATAATAACGAAAACTTTTATTTTAGAGGATTATGAAGTTTGCCGGAAAATAAAGACCGTTGAAGTATATTTTATACTCACAAATGATGGAATTCTTAATAATGCCTTGCATCGAAAACTTGTCTTCCAAATTAATTTTTCTACCTAATGATATACATAATACATGTATATAAAAATGCGCTTTTTTTAAATGTCACATCTACCCATTGAATTATTTTATAAAGCACTTTATACGCAGTAAGTAATACAATAAAGAAAACATGGCTGCTGCAATTTGATGATATTAATAATACAATTCCTCGAACGTTTGAATAAATGAACGAAATAGTGAAGAAAACGTATCTTCTTAATATGAAATGCTGATGCCGAAGTCGAAAAATGTCTCATCTTTTTTATGCATTTTTTATAGAAATCTATCTCTCTTTTTTTGCTACCATCGTCGAAAACATGCATGACAGAGTACAAAATTAAGTTTATCATCGCACTCAAGCACGGTTATGGCCCTAACAGCGTCAAATAAAGCTCTTAAGAGTCTCATATGTATAGATGTCTTCATGTCTCAACAAAGTCGATTTCTAGAAGTATTTTTCCATGTATTCGAAAAAAAATAATCAATACCAGTTTAAAGTGATGACATTTTCAAATGATGATTAATTAGAAAATGTAAAATGCGTAACACGCCTACCAACATTCAATTATCAGAAATTTCCAGGAAATTAAGCTTATTTAACACTTATTCTTAGGTAAAATAGGGTTTGCTATATATTTTTACGATTATAAAGCGTATAAAAATAAATGTAAAAGTATTTATGCATTCATACAATTGATTTGTATCTTTTTAAAGCGAAAATTGATTTTGTTGTGTGTAAATTTTACTGTTTATTACTCGAATTGTACACCTTTAAATTGAAAAATATTTAATTCACTGAAATTGCATTCTTTAATTTAAAAAAAGTAATCCATTAATCTGTTCGTACTATAAAATATCGATTACAGTCTCTGCCTATATAATTTAGAAAGACTTACAAATTTCGGACCTTTATTATAAATGGAACAACCCAAGGGGTCCTGGATACTGTACAATTTTACCTAAATAAAAATTCTACTTTACATCAATTAAAAACAAACTAACAATTTATTACTCTTATTGGATTTATATATTAATTAGCAACGTAGCTTACAAATAATTCTTGTCAAGCAAGATTATGGATTTACTGATTTTTCATTAATTGCTAATCAAATATTGTATGTTGATGGAAGTTTCCAGAAGATCTAATGCTTAAATTTATAACAAACAACTGAAACACCAGATAAGTATACGTTGATGATTTACTCGTACAGTATTTGCATGAAGAATTTAAGGACCGCTGGCATTACCAAATAGCATATATTATGCTCAAGAAAGACAGTGAAACAATCAGTTTCAAAAGTTAATCTGATGAAGTAAATCTTATGGCTATTTACTTCACTTAAACGTTGCATTTACAAATCGTTCCCATGCAAGATTCAAGATTTATACGAAAGCACTTCATGCATTAAGCTAAACAAGGACTCTTATAATTGCGAACAAATTGTTATTTTAAATTAACGTTTCTGAAATCTCGTTACTGTATCTCTATTTGTGAAATAGCATTGATTACTGATTTAATTACATTCAAGCTAAAGTATAAAGGACAAATTTCAAGTTGCTTTAATAACATAATGAATTCATCAAATAACACTAATTGGATATTGATCATAGATACATATCGTGAAGCTGCAGTAATGACAACGTATTTTTGTGCAAGCATACACACATGTAATATTTTTATAAAGTATGTAATATTTTTAAATACATGTATACTATACATATAGATAATAATACTTGGGCAAGGAAATTTGCATATGCAATCTGACACATAAGCGTATGTTTATGTTAATCATCGAGAATTGCCATTTAAATGTTTAGGCCAAGTTTTCGATTAAGGTTATCTATTGAAAATCGACGAAGAGGTTATGTCTTACAAAAGTCAAAATTTGATTTGAAATTCGTTCTCTGATAGAAGATGGATTGTTCAATAAAGAAGGATTTTTCCAGCTTCTATCGAAATATGTTTGCAATAAAAATGAATAAGAGTTTATCGCTCCAAAACGAGTGACTTGCGGGCAATATTGATACGATGGGTCATCACATTTTCCTCATGATTTACGATGAAATTATCGATGGTAAAGAGGCATACAGGCTTTCAGCTGCCAAAATTCTCATCCGTGTAAAAGCAGCAATTGATCATTTGTGAGCATGTGGTCATATGAAGAGTTTTGGGAATCAAATAAAGAAATAAGCTCGTTTATATGCAGCCATAATTTTAGAAACAGAAAATGATTAATTATACACGTGCGGCATCATTTGAAATTCAGTTTCAGAAGTTTGGATTGCTTCTGAAATTCAATTGATTTGGATTATAGAGAGAATATACTCTACATAATGTACATACAAACTTATACAGTATAACATATGCAGAAATCAATCATATAGGATTAAGGTGAATCACAACCCTATCACTTTCAATGGGTGAAATTTTGAAACACAATTCCAGCCAAACCAAAAGAGATTA
>JAQGAE010004547.1:0-12594 GCA_034696685.1 Julus scandinavius | reverse complement strand
AAGATAGAACGGTTATTTCCAAGTTAAAAAACACATTTTAACCAAAACGCGTAACCAAACGAGTTTTCTCAACTATACAGTCTTGACTACCTACATATTTTTGAGATCCCTCTCCGGAAGTTAATATTACAGTGCATTGCCTCTAACATGAATCAAAACCCAAGTTAAGTTTAAGTATCTTAAGGTTTTATAGCTCGCTTCCTTGTTTGAAGAAAATTTCGCATTATTTCCAACAAAAAAGCTTTTGTGCGTTCTGTTTTAGGGAAAAAAAACTTCAATAAACCTTAAACATGTTTCCTGGAAACTGATACGGAATAACAGCACTTTTAAAATAGCTTAAGCATAAAGAAGCAAGTTCAGATTTTAATCATATCCTACTCATCGTTTTTTAATGTTCTCCCGTGGACAACAAACAGCTTCAGTTTCGCCTCCGTTCAGCCCATTTTTTTTGCACAAAAAATCAGCATATCTACTACAATGGATCCTTTGATACTTTCACCTACAACGCTTGTTTTAAACTAAAACTTTTCCCTGACTATTTTTTAACATAAAATGTAACAAAACAAAACCCTTACTATGCAGGAGTTACGTATTATGCATGCAAATATATATATGATATGAAACTGGGAACAGACGACACCTTGCACATTTTATCCAACGTTTTGAATCCCCAATTGTCACTTAGATCCTTGATGAAATTGCTGGCATTGTGTTTTCTGCATATTTATTCAGATCCAGCAGCTGTGAAATCCATCTAAATGAGCGATATTTCACCCATGCAAACGTTTGGGCGACAGTGAGAAATTTACATTTTCGGCAAACATGACTTGAATTGAAGAGAAAATGCTGCTAGTGCATAAAAATGCTGCCTATGTATTTATTCTGAAGCTTACAAGCTTACAGGTTTTATAAGCTTCCCGACAGCAATCTTGATCTTTCACCATGAAACGTAAATGAATGTTTATTGTATACATTACGGACAAACTTCAAGGTTAGTGTGAAAATTACGCTTTTTAACATATATTTATGTATTTATTCCACATGTGTCATTCCGAACTTAAGTGAGCAATTCAGTAAATTCAAACGAACGAAGATAGTCTTCCGGTAAACTCGTTAGTAATGTGGATCTGAGTAATTTTGATAAAAGGCAGTATGTATTCAGCACAGGACTAGTGCAAGTAAGTTTTTTTTGTGTTGCAAATGGTTCGAGAGGTGGGGGGGGCGAAGAAGACTGCTTTATTATAACTTGCAAGTACATTGACAAAACATATAGCTATTAACAGTGAACCATATGAACTATATTTTAAATTTATATTGCATTTTAAAAAGCTTTTTTTAAAAAAAGAAATAACGTAAATATATCAAATAACAAGTTTTTCTAATTAAGTAAAATCGATTTCATCATCCACAAAACCTCTGCCTCCTTCAATGTATAGCATATGCAGCAAACAAGGATCAATGGCCCATCATCCCGTTAAACATAGATATACCTATAGTCCCTAATTTGAATGTCAAAATGCACTTACTGGCTGTCAAAAACAAGCCAACATTTTCCACAGGAAGGCGCTTGCATTTTGATTGCTTTGATTTTTGAAAGTAAGAACGCATTAATGGTTGGCAATAAAGCGGTAATGGGCTTTGGCAAAGCAGATGAACGTGGCACAAATTATAACAGTGAAATAGCTCGCCTTGCACTTTGGCACGTGCCATAAATTATTAAAATGCCATTAAACATGACAATATTTGTCTGTTTTTTTCAAAAATAGCCATGGACGCAGCCATTACTAAAAATCTATTCTTCGCTCGAATTATACCCAATTGGGCATGCAGAATTTTTCTAAAAGCAAATCGCTAAGTAATCACTTTAAAGTACAACCAACACAAAACTTCACCAGATAAGTGTCCAACAAGGGATATGCACAATTACATTTGAATTATAAAGACCACCAAACCTATTAATTTAAATCATGAATGTAATGCAACAGTCCACCACTTAGTAGCCGAATAATCGATGAATTCTTGTAAAGTTCTTGTCTGCTTTATAATAAAAGAGGACTTCAAAAATCAAAACACATATTTTAAAGACGTCCCTCGGCGTGGAATTAAAGGCTGTTAAATTAGTAAGATTTTTAATTCCTGGCCTTAGAGAATCCTGCCAAGTGCAGCATTATTTACTAAAATAAAAGCAACCATAAACATGTTGGCTCGCTTCGAGCACCCATTCAAACCTTACAAAAACAGTCCCAGCTGTTATTGTTTTAGCTTAGTCATTCCACACTATATCGACCACTATTTATAGAAGATACCCTTCAGAATGAACAATGGATTTGAGTAAATTATTGAAAATTACACGAATTCTTCGTTTTCACTTTATGAGTTTTAAATTATACTGAATGTTTGTTGATTTAAACTTTAATAGACTTTAATAGTTGAAATCTTGAACCTCATGACAGTTGAAGTTCTGGGGTACTGCTAGTCTTAACTCAATAGTTCTTGATAACTTTTGATAGGAATATTTTAAATTAAATAAACCATGCAGATTAATTTTATTTTTACGAATAAAAATGCCAAGCATCAATATTTATTCTGTAATGCCTTAATGGATAGATACATGACATGAATCTCAACTTTTGATCGCTATTCAAAATATAATGAAACATGATGACCTGCAAGTGCAATTTAGTTTCTTCTCCATAGCCTAAGGTTGGAAAAATGGTGGACACATACATGATTTTGGAAACATGGAAAGTAATAACATATTGAGGTCAGCCTGAAAGAGGGATGTAAAATATGAGCGAGGGGCATGTTGAAATCTATAAATAAGCCCACTAAAATGCCAGATTCGTACGGAAGACGTGTCCTGGTGGCCAAATGCTATTTTTCGCCGTTATATCTCCCATTTTCCCGTACAAATTTTTCGTTTTTAACCCCGCAAATGCGATGCCACTAATTCCCCGCTACGAAATTCTCCCAAAATGCTTTCCGGGCTTCTTCTTAGCGGTATTAAAAGCCCATTTTTAATAATCTTCGTTTTTTGAATGGTGCTGCAGGATATATCTCAGAAATGTTTTATGGTAGCCCAGGCATTTATAGGGATTTCCTATCGTATATTAAACGAAAGTATAGCTCGGAGCATGCGCATGTCTGAACGAGGGATATTGAAAAAAAAAAAAAAAACAGCAGCAACTGGGGAAAGTAATGGGTCCATATTGTGCGGAATGTCAGGCACTTGTGTCCCTTAATGCCCCTTTAAAGTATTGGCCAGCGAGATGTAATGGGTGATCCGATGTAACGCTGACACGTAATATCCACACGGAAAATAGGACTGCATCAGAGGGACCAAAGAATCAACAGATTTCGAGTATGAATTTAACAATAGATTCATGCGATGAAATACACCAAAAAAAATGCACGCTAACTCCTGTTTCGTTTACTACATACTTCTGTTCGTGGTCACCCCTGGGGTATCGTTGAAATTTCAATAAATCTTTAGAAAAAATCTCAGCATCTTCTGGGATGCATTCTGTGAATCTAAATTGATATGCAAGAATTCCAAAGATGTCATCTAACTTTGATTTTTTGAGAGGTACAGTATATAGAAAATCATCCTTTAACAGAAGTGTATCGTCCAATTTGTATGTCAAATCACGTTAAGAATACGTTTCCTAGCTATCATTTTGCCAACGTATTATACGTTAGTCCTTAAATTATGTATCACCTAGCCTTAAGGCCATATTTGATTTCACTGCTATCTTCAGAAGGGTCGCTTGATTGCAAAGAAGATGCCGTAGATGAGAGGACAATTTATTTAAATAACTTCTGGAACAGATATGTGGCCCTTTAGATGCAAAATTGAACTTGTCAGTTGTCCAGATATATCATGGGAAATGGGAATTTACGTGTTAGGCTATCATTCCTTACTTAACCATTCTGGTAGCATGCATTTTCTACCCAATATATATATCACAATGGTCAAATTGTCAGAGCGTGCTTCCAAAATGGAAATTGCTAGGAAATTAAATTGGCTTGCGCGTCTTCAATGTTAGATGATGTCGGCGAATATGGGAAGAACTCTCCAATAATCGATTTCGACGAATTTTCCTACAATTTCCATACGTTTTTCAAGTATGTCTTTGCAGAATAAGAGATAGTGAGCTATCAGAAAATATAGATGGATATTGTGACGCTTGAAGTCGTCCTAAATTAGGACTTACAATATATCAGAAAAAAAAGTAGTGCTGTGTGCATCCATGGGGATTAAAAGCTGAAACCAGTCTGAATATTATATATATTGTAAGTAAAGTACCTTTGACATTTCCAATATCAAAAACACGAAAATTCGATAGCTGCAGCTGTTATTTATTTCCGAGTCAAAGTCTCCAGAGTATCCCAATCAGTATTTTCTGCATCTTATATATATTTTTTAAATTTAATGTATCCACAAATTACTGACTTTCTTTAATTGTTGAAGATTGAATTGGTTTCCAAGTATGAATAAGTGCATGCATGCGAGCATATCCAATTTCGTATGTTAAACTAACAACAACTAAGTCGACATGAACGTGATGGTCAAGAATATCGAAACCAAAACCATTTTGCAAAAATCGTTCAATATTGATTGGAGAAAGGAGGGGGTGGCAACGAATTCGCGACAAAGGTACTGGACCGCATAAACTGTCTTTTAGGTATTTATCGATGTTTGTATAAAGCAGTTTGTACGTATACCTGTTGTTCAATGGGTCATTTCATTGTTATGGGAGGTCAGTTGCCTTGGAAACATGCTGTTGGTGGTGCTATTCTAAGAAGTCACTTCACTCGGCTGGACATCAAACGTGGGAAGAGATTAAAAAATATCTAAAACAGTATAGAATATATACTGATAGTGAGCATGCACATGCATAAATTTGTAATGAT
Source organism: Julus scandinavius (assembly GCA_034696685.1). Classification (NCBI taxonomy): domain Eukaryota; kingdom Metazoa; phylum Arthropoda; class Diplopoda; order Julida; family Julidae; genus Julus; species Julus scandinavius. The sequence continues at coordinate 7,680 of JAQGAE010004547.1, read as the reverse complement.
TTCCAAGAATGTCATTTCAGAAGGAAGCGAACCTAAATTAGTTCTACTGAAAACAATGCTGTTGGTGGTGCTATTCTCAGAAGTCACTTCGCTCGGCTGGACATCAAATGTGTGATTTGTAATAGTCAGGGTGAAATAGGCTACAAATTTTGTATCCCATACTCTGTATATCCCTTTAAATAAAATGCATACACGTTAATATAATTATAGGTTTCTATGAGTCCTTGGAGTTTCTAATGATAAAGAGTACTGAGCTGCTATGTGCCTATTACTGTAGACTGCAATGACTATTAGCTTATATTAGATTCCATACAAATGCCACTCACTTAATTGCTTCTCGATAATTACCCATTTATGTGGCACTCTGGTTATAAAGAGGTCATGGTTGATCGTTAAGATCAACGCCCTGGTCTAGCATTGATTTTACTGAAATAACCATTCAGCCCCATCTTGGTTTCTTATGAATTTCAAGTGATTCTCGCTGAAAGGTTGGTCGATGATTGGCGCCGATTTACTCACACGACCATAAGTTTTGAACTTGCATGACCACATCCATGACAAAGAAGAAAACGACGGAGTGCTGTTGAGTGATTTCTCCTTTGTACAGCACGGTATCAGTAAGATTGTTCCCTGAAGACGCATGAAAGCAACACGTGAGAGGAACTTGCCAGCACGGATAAATGTTGTTTTCAAAACAGAAAAGTATTCGAGATAAGTTATATGTCGACGTATAAAAACGATGGTAAAGTGTATAAAACAAAGCACTTTAAGACACTTGATTGGGCAAAAAAATAAAAATAAATAAAACTCTATTCTTAGCTATGTTTACAAAGGTATATCACAGAAAATTCACAGTTTACTTTTTGAAAAAGATAGATTAATAGAAATTCAACGATTAAAAAGAAATAGCCTACAGAAAAGTTTTAATCAACATGCTATTTTGAATAAAACGTAATTTTGTTGATGCTAACATTGAAACGAAATAATTATAGATGCATCCATTTATCCGGTATCTATAGCAGTTTCTCTTGTATAAATGTGCTTTAAAATCATGGTGTATGGCGAAAACCGTTTATTCGAATGTGAGTTTTCTGGAGTACATTCTGTGACACATTGTAAATCCTCGAAAGCTCAAAGTTAGCCATTGAAAAGCACGTAAACCGTGTGAGATGGGGTTGATAGGAAAACCTCAGCGGTGCGTTATAAGGTTTATCTTTGGCGAAATATAGGCGCCTGACTTATAGCAGTGTCATTTAATCGTCGATGCTGATACTTTATGTTGGCTAAGTCTTAATGGTGTACGTCTCAAAGGATTTCGTCAATAGCTGCAATAGTTCATCGTGGAAAATCTGATGGGATGCTTAATGCTTCCTCATTTCAGTTTTCCCTTTGCCATAACAGTTTCAAGGGAGAGATCAATTTTTTCTTTCTTTTTCATATCATTAAGCTGAGCTTCACCGATTTCAAAGCTTTCATGTGCCACTCCGAAATTGGCTTATCCACCATTATGTCAGTTGTACAAAATTCGGAATTTTTATCTGAATTACCATGCCATTTAAAAAAGGTGATAGATTCTTCATATCGAAAAGTCCTCGTCATGTTGGGTTATTAGTTTGAAAATATTGTCAACTTACACTCCTATCTAGCGCGTTGTCACTAAGGATTAAGCTATTAATTGGCAACCTCAAATATGATACTTTTACAGGATTTCTCCATCACATGTATTCCCTGTATATTGTGCTACATAGTTAGAAAATTACCACCATTTACAAATCTGTACACTAAGCTTATAGTATAAAAACATGCAGTAATTTCAGCAATTTTCTTCGATCGTTATAGTGGTTTTCTAAACAGTCAAAGTTAGTTGAAAATACAAAGTAGTTTATCAAGCATTAATACAATTGTGAGAGATATCTTCATGAAGTTAGTTCATGCGTTGCCTTAATTCCAGTGGCAGCCCAAAATTCATTAATTTACACCCCAGTCTCATTTTTGCTACGTTTAAGGTAGTCGCAGCACGTTTTCTGCTCACGGTAAGCGTCCAATCAATACACTAGATGTTGATGAAAAAATATCATTTTCTTCATATACACACAACGACATGTGGGCACTTTGGGAATACCAGTAAATGCACATTTGGTTTCACCGTTGAGAGCAGGATAACTTTATTCATGACTTTACTTAATTAAATTATTTAGATATGCCTCGCTCAGTGGCTTATTTAGCAAACTTTGGGTATAGAAACTAAGGCGAGTTTGGCTTCGGATTACAATTTGCGCACATTTTACGATCAATTAAGCCATTTATAATGCAATCTAGCCACATGAAGTAAGAGCGCACTTAAAAATATATTCATGAATATTTTTGCTATTTATAAATAATATAATTCCACGAGCACGTACATGAAACTAAAGGCAATCGTTAAGTACATTGTACATGTAACTTTCTCAAAATAGGATTTGTTTTACTAAAACCACTTATACTTTAATGAAATTCAAAACAAAATGTTCACTTTTGTTATGAAAGACTTTGGCGAGATAATGAAGTTTTACTGAAACATTTCTGCAACCAACGCACATAAAAGCTAAGAAGAAATTTCGACAAATTCCCTTTTTTATCCAAACTTTTTTATTCGGGTTAAATTTGAGGCGTCAACCCTATAGTGGAGCTTTATGTACATGTCCTATGATTAAAATTTATATTCCTTTGCGTTTTAATTCCTCTTGATGCAATACATATGTCACATAGGAAATAATTGCATTTACTGTCAGCTGCGACAATAAACTTCCAGGACAATAAAAATACTAAATAATTAACCGAGAGAAGATTTGTCTTTGGTACTCATATTTTCATTTTTATGCGAATCGATGGTTTAAAAGGGTTTCATTGTGAGGGAGATGCTAAGATGTCTGTCTTCTTGCCATATCATCTTAATTGCAGATTTTTATAGCGTTAATTTAAGCTTTTCTTATCTCGCAGCGAATGAAGGCTTCAACTATATCTGTGTGCAACGGCACTAATTAGCTGCTTAATTTCCCTATCAGAAGAATCAATCAAATGACGTGTTTGTAGGCAATTTCCTCGGCTGCCTTTCACTCGAATTGAAGGTTTCCTGATTACTCACTGAATTAATGCAATCACGCCTTGTGTTACACGTTGCTGCACTTCAGTGCATTTACAAAAACGCTCACATTCACAACGACATTTTCTAGTTTAGCAGTCACCTTGTTTACATTTTAAAAACAAACAACAACAGTTGGATTTAATTCACAGCACATTGATAGTTTAAACGTGGTTTTTCAAGTTTAAGCTGCTTTTAAGCTTGGCTTGATTTTTCTAAAATTTTATCGAAAGGCAGACTTGCCTAAGTTTAGAATTAAGTCAATTAAGAGAACTGCACAAAAGATTAGAAGCTTAGTAGGGAAAATTAACGCTAGTTGTATCCACGTCAATTGAAGCAAAGCAACAGCAAACAAAAAAACAAACAAGAAAAGGTAAGGAAACATTTTGCACTGTAATGTTTTTTCGGAGCAATTGTTGGTTTATAAAAAGATTCTTACTGAGATAATAGGAACCTCTTTCCATAAATAGGAGAAATCCTATTGAAGATATAAGTGCAACTCGAAAATCGTCATGGTTACACATTCAGATAAAGTAATTTCTATTCCAAACACTATTTCGTCAATTTGTAGTGGATATTTTGGGAGGTAACATTACTGAGCTAATGAGTTTTATATACTATATTTACCGAGATACTGTATAACAAACGTTACACACAATCTATTAGTTGTTTATGATTGCATTTTGTAGATGATGCGCTCCGAGCAATTGATTAAAATTCCGATACCAAATAGCAAGTCGTCTTCTTTTTTTTTTGTCAAAAGGAAGTTTTGTTTAATCTTTTAAAAAACCAGCGAACCGTTGCCATATGGCACATCAGAGATGCGAGGCTCTGCATGAAATGTTCATCCGAAATCAAAAGCAAACACCAGAAAGCAATTTTATTTATGTGCCATGTCAAGTCCGTTGCACAAAGCCTTTTTGTTCCCACTTCAATTTTCAATCCAATTCATGAATCTATTTGTTTCAGTGAACATCTTCTTTTTCTAAAAGTTTAGCAGAAGTATATTCGTTGCATACAATACACAACGTTGGCATTACAATGCTGCATTTTTTTTCTACAATCTTGTCAATGAATAAAGATTGGATTCAACGATATCGCCAAAAAACTGTCAGGTTGTTATTGTATAGATGGGAACAATGAATGCAGAAAGTATTTACCTGTATAGAGGTGATATTGCTTAAACGGCATATCACGCTTGTCAGAAATGAGTTTCCAAAGCTGGAAACAGCGAAGGATTGAATCCTTTTGTCTGATTAAATTGGGACATGGCATGGAGGAGCGATATAGCTTAGCAAACTATATGTCATGAACGGAATTCAAAGTCGAAGAAATCCATTTATCCATCGACCCATATTTGCTATACGTGCTACTAAATATTTCCTCCTTCTTTTGGAAGCTTTTTTCTTCTCTATTAAATACAGGGATTGAAGTCGTGACAGAGAAATCCAATCAAGTAAACATCCAAGATACCAACATAACCCAGGATATAATTTCATATAGTTGATGATTCAATGCAAATGTCACTCGTTATCCGAACAAACATGTTCCCATATAATACAATCACGAATGTCTAAAGAGGATAATAAAGTGCAATTGCATTATTTTTGAAAAATTGTATTAAAAACAATATACGTGGAAGGAATCTATGGAATATTGTTATGAGGTCTAACGTTACATAGTACAAGAGCTATGGAAAAATGAAACAAAATAAATATGCAATTATATTTACCCTACATTTGTAATAAGTATGACTAACATATTTTCATCTATTTTTCCAGGAATGAAGATATCAGAATCCTGCCATTGAATTTCAACCTGCAGAAATGAGGTGCCATAGTCCGTCTTTCAATTTTAAAGCTACGCCGTTTAATTGCACTCGTTTGGTCACATAAACATTGCATTAAAGTGAGTTTACCAACATTTTATTATTTACGAATTTGTTAACTCACTGAAAGTAACAAACATGCAACTTTTATCAACACGTTAAGTCAATTTTCATTAATGTACGATAACACGACATAGATCTATTTATATGTGCATTACAACGTGGAAAGCGGTCGACAAAAATATAGTAGAAGCGAAATGAGGTAATGTATTTCAGTTAGCCAAACATAAAGGTTGACACATTTCCTGACAACAAATGTACCGTTGTCACCCTGGAGAAATCATTTTCAAAGCTACGAATCTTGGTTCCTGTTTCCTTTGGTATAATCAACGCGTGTTCTTCGCATTCAACTAAATGTGTGCTGTCGTTAAAACCACACTAATTTGTGAGATGATGTTCATCTAAATTCTGTTTCGTAAACAATGTATGAGAAATGAGATTGCTTTTAGTAAACGCAGGCCTTCACGAGCATAAACAGCTCTCTATTGCATACGTTCCTGATTATTTTGGTTGTTAAACTAATCCCAATATTAACTTGAAAAGTCAGACAGTATTGGATTATAATCCCTCTATTTCTGGGTTGCCATCAGTATGGACAATAGTGGCCAGTAGTATGGACATTGCACAATGATGGGCCATCTAAAGCCAATATAAGCTAGGTGTCATTAATGTACATTGGTTTCCACAGATCAGAAGAACAAATGTATATAATTCCTTCAAATATTCGATCATTGTGCGAAACTTAAAACACAAAGAACAATAACATGTAAATAAGTACACGAACAATTCAGTACTCAACATTTCAAACAACTACAACTTTTAAGGTAGTGGTCTTTTAAAATTAATTTCAAATATTTAATATTATTTAAGATCGAGTTGCAACTCTGTTCATTAGGTTTGTTCTGTAAGACTTATGTATCTAGCAATAGTGTTTTTTTGAACATAATAAATCCTATTTCAGCTAAACAACCGTGAATAGACTAGGTGTTTCGATCGACTTAATGTATATATGCAGGTAAATGTTGCCATTTTTTATAAAGCACTTTTGCTTTCCAAACAGCTATTTAAAATGAATGGCTTCTAGAAATTGTTGAATACTTCTCCATGTTTCTTCTTCGTTGATCTCATTTGCACAGTGCATTATGTGTAGTATGTTAAATTTATTTTGCACTCGGATTCGAGTGCTAGTTTATATAATTCACTCCACAACGTCTTTAATTTCGTTTCCTGAAACTTTGACGTGGGCTGCAATAAACGGATCTTGAGCTTCATTTTGTTTTCCGACTGAATAAACGAAGAACAGCAACTCTAGATTAAAGCAGTATTTGCTCTACAATGTCAGAAGTAATATTTGCAGTTGCAGAAAAAAAAATCGTTGCGCGAAGGCATATAAACCGTACAGACATTTTCTGAAAAGTATTTTATATTGCTATACAAGTGATTAAGAAAAGCTTCAATGAAGTGAATAACGATTGCTACTCTTAAGCCTCTTTATACATTCATTCAATAAAAATTAAACCGCTTAAATCCAGGGCAATCTACTTCCACAAATCCGTAACTTAATCCGTGTTAACGACATAATAATCTCGATGAAATCCAATTTCAAATGAGCATTCCGATGCATATTTGCCTGAACCGTTCTTGGATTTGCACTTTTTCGTATATCTTCTATACGAGTATATATATATAAATATCAAAACGGAATCCTGAGGCACATTTTTCCTACCCTGTGTTTTTCCAAACACACATCACATTATTTGGGATTTTAAACTTATGTTGCAGTGAGCGTAATGTAACATGTGCTTGGGCGATTAGTAGAAATCCACCATTAGTAACTAAACATAACATACTGATTTCCTTAACTATTCGAAAGTTCGCTATGAGTAAGGAATAAGTAAGCCCTAAGTCCGGATTAGCAATTTGAATCTTTATCCTTGGTGCTTCTTGGAATTACCGCAGAAAACCTAGCTTGTCATTATCTTCAATACAAACGACGGTTTATTGATTATCTAACGTGGTTAGATTAAGTCGGTCTACCTCGTTTCATGTCATTACGTTATATTGAACCCACTGAACCTTGGAATTGAATTCGACGAATAATATGAGTTTATGGGCTACTCAACTCTGTCATGCATATAGGCTGGTGAATACGAACGAAGAAAGTAGCACCAGTGTCCTCAGTTCAACGGTTTCCTTCATAACCTACTTAGAACTTTTCTAATGGAAAAACGTCGAACAGAAATTGCTAGGGTAAAAATCGGCACAAATCGAAAATGAGACACATTTCTCTTTTTTAAAGAGCATTGCAATCCCTTTAAATTTTGAAACGTTGCTTTAGGTAAAGCAGACAATGGTTTTTGCCTTTATGTCTGCACGAAATACAGACAGCACTCAAGTTCGTCTTCAGAACAATCTTTTTTTGTCTTTTCCATTAAAGTTCTGGATTCAATTTATTATAGTAACACGTCAGATTTATATAAATTGTATTTTGTATAAAAAACAGTTAAAACTAACATCACCATCCGTTATAAGTATTCCATCCATATTTATATATCAATTTTTGTTGGGAGAACGAAGAAATTTCAAACTATCTGATCTCAAATTTATCCCACGACAGGGATATATATTATAAAAATTACTTGAGGTACTTCACATTTCTATTACTAGTTTC
>JAQGAE010004546.1:0-12597 GCA_034696685.1 Julus scandinavius | reverse complement strand
AATATTAAAAATACTTACTATTAATTTGTAAAAAATATTTTTGTAAATGTGGGGCATCTCACCCGGTTTTACTCTATCACTTAGTCCAATAAATCGAATGACACGTAATCCCTTGGAGGCAAAGGATAGATTGCATCCATTGGAAATCAATGAAAATCTCAAAAATCATTTTCTCGCATTTGGTGTACTGAATTTTAAAGTTATAACAAGTTATTTACAAAAATTTCCCCTTTCTAACATTACAATTAAGCAATCGTGTATTTACCTGAAATCTTGCTGAAGATGTTGAAGGTGGGGGATGAGAGTCATGATTGTTGATTAATAACAGGGTGATAGCAGTCAAGACACTTGTGTATTTTTTTAATTACTTTTCACAAATAATTAATCTAGTCACATTTTTCTGAAATAAACAAAAATTAAAAATCACAATTCTGAAAATGAATAATGTTTATGATGATGATAAATCCATAGTTTGACATAGCTGAAATGTGAATTCTGATGAAATATACACAAATTGAAGAGGTCAATGCAATATGCGTTTCCAGTGGTCATTATAACTGTACATATATAGAAATTTCTCATTCTCCATCTTACAGATAATGGAATACTTGAGTGCAAAAAAGCTGCTTTTCGTTATCCTCACATGGTCTTGCACTTCTAAAGCAATTAACGCAATATTGAGCACATATAGAAGTGGACATGATATTCCACTGTTTCGTTCAAGTTGTTTTCTTCTGGTATCCTTGCTTAAATCCCCAAGAAGTAGCGTTTCATACACAAGGCGGCCAGATAATCGATAGATTCCATGGCATGGCCTCATTATTTTTTAATCAATTTATTTTATTAGGAAGCTACAAAGTAACCAAAGCGTAGGTCATTCGGTTGCCAATTAGAAAAAGTAAGATTCGCTAATGGCAAAGTGGCTTTTGTGTAGCTAATAATAAAGCTTGCAAAAACAGAAAAACGACATATGAAAAGGTTAATTTCCAGTTTGATTTGTTTCACGCCATAAGTGCAGGAATACGAACAGTTATACACATCGTAAAGTACATCATTAAATTGTACAATGTTGAATGCCAATTATATTCCATGATAGACTGGAAGTCAATTTATCAATGATCGTATAATACTTGGATTTGGAAAAAAATGTTTTTAAGGGTGTAAGATACGATCGTCTAAAGGGCCTTTAAAATTTAACACAATTTCAAAAAACTAGAAGTATTTTTTGCAGAAATAAATTGTATTTAATAATTTACAGACTGCCTGGCCTGTTGGCTACCATAACTTATCGAATTTTTTAGAGTAGGCCTATACATCATAAGAGAACTCAACCGAACAACTTGCATGGCCCTATGCGGTTTCCATAGGAGAATAGACAAATGAAACTATGACACGTTTTAGTAAGCAAGTTTTTTGTGCTTTTCGAAGCGGAAATTACGTTACTAGCATTTTCCCTTCAATCTTTTTATTTCCATCCTTACCTCAGGAAGATAACCAAACCAAAACCAGACACTCAGCACAATTTCAGTCTCCGGACTGCCTATCTATTTCTATAGATTTATGTGCCCTAAGCTTCCTTTTCTAGACGAGGCTTCCATTATCAAACATGACGGCATAAGAACAATAACACTTTTGTTTTCCACAAATGTTGTACAATAACAATCTCCAATAAATGACATGAGCCGAACATTTGATTAACTTTTACTAGCATCTTTCAAATTTGTATTAAAAATGCAATAAAGAAAATACTGATCCTAATTAAATTGAGTGTCAATTGCAACTTAAAAATCGCAATACGATAGACAAATTCGGAAATATGGCATAAATCTAATCAAGATAAATTGCATACCTTTGGACGAACAGTACACAGCTACGTGTAAACACTTTTATAATTTTATGTTCACTGTCTACTTGAACTTTGAAAGTTACTAAACCAATTGAAAGCCCGAATGTTTTTCGTAAAAAATACAGACAAATTATGGTTTTTCTATTTGATTTGGATGATTATACAAAATTCAAAGTTCAAGGAATAATATTTTATAAATGTAAATAATGTAAATAGGAATGTCAATGTCATGATAACATTCTATTTTCTTGTAATTTTGTCACTGACAAATTCAGTACTTGAAAACAATCATCCAAAATACAAGCTCAATAACTGCCAGGAAATCTACGAAGACAATTATTTTATTGGAATGTTCTAAGAAAATATTAAAATTGTTACTACTATGCTAGTATGTAAATTCAGATGTTTAAAGTGCACATTAGTAACGATTTGCATATACTATACCGTACAAGGGAATTTATCTATGAACGACATTTAATGACATTTCTGCAAATTATTTATCCAGGCCGGATTTCACAATTCTGCTTTGAGAAACGATTCAATTTATTTTTTCTGTTTCTCAAATATGAATTACCCAAATTACATAGTACATGTAGGGGGTTGATGTACAGTATGTTGATTGTTTTTCCCCCCTTTCAGTAACTCATGTATACATGTACATAATGTAACTTTTTCTTCTTTGGAATATCAAACTTAGCATGGGTTCATAGTAGGCTTACAACCGATAGACATTGTAACAAAAACTAAAATAGCAATTTCTCTGAATTTCTTCAATTCACACATTTCAGAGACCCCTAACAGATGTACAAAATCGTACTGTACATCATAAGGCGAAACGATCGATCAAATATGCCACAAAATTCAAAGTTGTTGTATGCAGCATCCCCACGACATTTCTTTGTAACTTTTTGTCAGATTATTGAAAAAAAAAATACTCATTTTTAATAATACCTTGAAGGTTTGGCGCTGGTACATTAAGTAGTATATACAGGGTTTAAAGATCTTGGGGTAGATGATTGGCTCATCTGCACCTGTATATAATGAGCTTATTCAAAGCCTTTCAGAAACCCAGCATCTGCTAGTTGTTAAAGAAGGCTGAAAGGTGTTTGTGTTCAAATTTTTTTCTAATAAAAGTGGAGCAGGTATCAGAGATGTCTATTTAAAGTTTATGATCAGTTTATTTGCCTAAACAAATTTGATTTTGGATTTTATAGTTAAATAAGCCTGCTGGCCATGAATAATAAACTAAACATGAACTGTGTATTTTTTTTTTTTTTGGAACACGCCCATATTTGGCCTAACAGCACAGACTAATCTAATCATCATGAAAACTGAAAGCAGACTCCTTACTAGAATGAATCAGTTAATGTAATGGACACTTAATTGACTTTGGGTGAATGGATTGCTAGATTTATAGGAATGGCTTCCAATAAAGTACTGCATCTATTCACTGGTAGTTTACTAAAAAGGATTTGAGACAATTATGTGTTCTAGGAATTCTTTGAATGTTACTTGGTTTTCTGAGAAATGTTTAATCTGTGTCCTCATTATTATTATTATGTTCACAAATTAAGCACGGATTAATTATCGCTTTTGGGAAACCTAAATCATTATGAGTGTCATTTCAAAATGTCAAAGTTCTGAGAATAACAGATACCAAGATCGACAAAAGAAAGTTTTACTAAAACTAATAATCGGCAATAAATAATCTCCTTGCTATTAATTCGTGAACTGCAGTCAAATCCGATTTGTTATGGATTTGTTAAGTACAAAGGAGCCCAGACAATGATGATGATAATAAAAATATAAATGATAATAATAAGATAACAAATATCAGTTTAAAAAAATATAAACAATTCGTTAAGCTGTGTTTAGTTAACACATCATTGTTCCCAGTATTTATTAATTAGCTCAATTAGCCGTTGTTAGGGAATAATTTTTGGATTAATATATTTACTGATTAATCGTCTTTCAACAAATGAAGGATATATTAAGGTATAATTAGTAATTAAATAGCAGACAGTTGAAGCCATGGTAATAATTCATGGTGCAAACTTTTAACGAGTTTAAAGTTCATTATCGCAATACACGAGCATCATAAATTTTCTTGAAAGATGTTTTTAAACCACTTATGCTTTCTCAGATACATAGAAAATTTGTAGTAATCGGAAAATGGTAACCCTTTATTTCAGTACCTTACTGCATAACGAAATTTCAAACGTTATTTAATATGTGCGCAGCCTCTAATGTTTCTAAATTTGTGTACTGAATTATCTGTAAATGCTTTCTGCTTGTACATGTAAGTGCTGCTATTAATCTTCACCTTTTAGTTCTTTTCTCCTGATACGTATAGTTGTTTCTAGCAATTTCTGTATGAAGTTTTTGAAGTGTGTAGTATATGTGCATGTACATTTTTAAAACTAATTCTGGGTGGTGTTCATTAAATAAAGTACACTTATATACAGTATAGGATAAAGACATTAGCAGACGAAGGACGTCACTCAAGATAGTATTAATATGACGTTCACGTACAAGAAGTCTCAGCTTCAAAATTATGCAATTTAATAACCAGAATTCATGTTACGTTTCATTCGCTTTCGAATAATATTATCAATATAACATGATATATAAGATGTAATTTTGTAGAGAGAAAGCGAAGGAAAACGTAAATTCAATTATAGTTTTCGATCGAATAAAAAGTCCCAAGCTGTTTCCTTCAAACATCGAAATTGAAAACGAGTCGGATCCAAAATTAATTTTCAGAAAGGCCTAGTTATTATATGGACTCTTTTAGAAAAAGATATCTTTTCGAGCACTGATATTTTGAATGTACATTTTAATGATTATTCGTTTTATAGTGCTCTTTCGAAAAAAAAAGTTATCTTAAATTAAAATTATGACTTTTTATTCAAATTTAGTATATTCTTAATAAAATGCAGAAAATACAATTTGAAGCCCTATACAGTGTATGCGTAAATGTGGTTGCTATGCTGCGTATTATGCACAATAATAAGCCTCTCAGCATGCTTCTCAAAATAAATAACTTAAAATGTAAAAAAATTGTAATAAATAGTGCGAAAACATTTCAACATTACATCTAAATGTGAAAGTAAATAATGTTTGGCACAAAATTCTCTAGTTCCATCCCTAGTCTGTTGATGACTCACTATCTTAAGTATGTACTCGTTCTTCAAGTAAAATTACTAAAACATGTTTAATATTAACTATGGAAACTCAATTTTCATTATAAATGCTAATTTATACTCTATAAGTAACGATGGTATATTTTACATTCTAAGGAACAAACTATAGTTAGACTATTCGCAGTTTATGATTGTTGATTATTAATTCAACCCTTGCACGTATATACTATTTGACGATTAACAGAAGCAATCTCATATTTGTAATTTTCTTTACACAAATGGGGTTTCCATCAAAACTTTAACAACAGATGCGTGGATACCAGATTGCAAATTTTAAGATATAATCCAGAATTCAGAGTAAAGCATGCCATAAAATACATGGTAATAGAGATTGTAAAATCGATAATAAATATACATCTACCGCTTTACATTTTCCTTCCGAATCACACATGAAAACAAAGATGCAACAGATTGGGAAGGGTTTTAAAATAAAGTAGATAGGATAGACACCCGCTGAAATCAAAGTGCATTGTATTACACTTAATGAATTTATTAAAACACCACATGGCTTTGTTTAATATGCTTATAATGTTGAATAACTTAACATCGAATTACCAAGTTAGTTTTCAAAGAGGAAAACTTAGTACCACCTCTTGAACGATCGCCAGGAAACATCGAACTGTGTCAGAAAATGGCCGTTTTTAAACACATGTTTCACAAACACTTCTAGACACACCAAGGTAGCATGTGTATGTTTCATGTTTCTAAATATTTCTTTTGGCGCATATACGCACCTTAAATGTCGGTATGCACCAGAGGAAACATACACAAGCACATAAAACATACAGAAGAAACACTGAACAAAAACATCCAGCATGTTTTTCTGAAAATGTGTATTTTGTCCTTTCATTGCCAGGAAACATCGAAATATATAAGAAAATGGCTGTTTTTGAACAGGTTTCGCAAACACTTCTGGACACACCAAGGTAGCATGTGTACGTGTCATGTTTCTAAATGTTTTTTGTGCATACGCACCTTAAAGGTCGGTATGCACCAGACGAAACATACACAAACACATAAAACATACAGAAGAAACACTGAACAAAAACATCCAGCATGTTTTTCTGAACATGTGTATTTTGTCCTTTCATTGCCAGGAAACATCGAAATGTGTAAGAAAATGGCCGTTTTTCGACACATGTTTCACAAACACTTCTGGACATGCCAAGGTAACATGTGTATGTTTAATGTTTCTAATGTTTCTTTTGGTGCATACGCACCTTAACATTTTATACCCTGAAACTAAATATATATAAATAATTGTACCCATTTCACGTCAGCACGAATGTACTGATGGACTAAAAACAATACGCACAACAGATGGCGCTAGGTATATGTTTTTTTTTTTTTAAGCATGAGAGCCTGTTATTATGCTGTGCAATGATTGTACCACGTATTCGTGGAAATCAATTCAGAAAAATCTGCAAACAAAAAGAAAGTGAGAAAAAAGTCTGAATGCAGTACGTGAAAATGCACCACCACAACAATAGAAACACATAAGTTTCCCTGCCAACAAACACAATCTGATGCATTTTCAATAACGGCAGTATAAGGTGCATGGGCGTCGATGGAATTCAAAGGTCACACAAATATAGAAGAATGAGAATCCGAAATACCCCATCCTTCACGTTCCTATCTCGCAGCTATGTTAATTTTCGCTGATGTATTCTCTCGCTTGAAGTCCATATGGCCCTCTCTCTATTTTTACAATACCGTACTCTTTTTCGATATATGGAACAGCAGACTCAGAGTAGGCCTATATAAGTTACCATTAAAAGCGTGAGTGCCTATGTATGTGTGAGTTGGCAAGTGGATTTGGTCTACAATCAGTCATTCATGGCTGGTTGAAACTCACGTTAACTCTCGCAAAGTCCCCCATTTCGATCGAGAGATATACGGTCTTAGCTGGCATTTTCCCCAAAAATATCATCTTTAAGCCATATTGCACTGATGGAAGCCACATTGACGAGCATGCAGTCGGGTTTTTTTATTCATAATTCGCTCGTTCAACAAGAGGCCCATAAAAACAGCAGTCTGGCATGGAATAAAAACTAGGTGAAATTAGCGTTTGAAGGGTTGTCAGCCACCCAATGTTACCTACTTTAAGCAACTTGTTACAAACAGGTGGACTTCCAATGGACTTCCAATGGACTTCCAATGGACATCCAATGGACTTCCAATGGACATCCAATGGACATCCAATGGACATCCAATGGACTTCCAATAAACTTCCAATGGACTTCCAATAAACTTCCAATGGACTTCCAATGGACTTCCAATGGACTTCCAATGGACTTCCAATGGACTTCCAATGGGCTTCCAATGGACTTCTCCCAATCATTGTCTGGGCTCCCTATGGCCTTAGTAGGCTTTGAGCCCCTAAGCCTCAACCAGCTAACCAACAAACCAATGGACTTCCAATGGACTTCTCCTAATCATTGTCTGGGCTCTCTATGGCCTTAGTAGCCTTTTAGCCCCTAGGCATCAACCAACCAACCAACCAATGGACTTCCAATGGACTTCCAAAGGACTTCCAATGGACTTCCAAAGGACTTCCAATGGACTTCCAATGGACTTCCAATGGACTTCCAATGGACTTCCAATGGACTTCCAATGGACTTCTCCCAATCATTGTCTGGGTTCTCTATATATGGCATTAGTAGCCTTTAAGCCCCTAAGCCTCAACCAACCAAACAACCAAACAACCAACCAATGGACTTTCAATGGACTTCCAATTAGGTACCTTAAGCTGTAGGTCAGCAAGAATAACTATTTGGTATAGGGAGAAAAAATATGGTAAAACTGTACAAGAATTGGTACATTCCTCCAATTGTCAAGAATCCTTGAATAATGCCTGGACAGTTGAACAAAATTCATGTAATTCCCAATGCATCTGCAACTGCAGCTATGCAAAACCGAATCGTGTCTCCCACTTCAGCTTTAAACACTGAAAATTTCATGAATGTTTTATGAAACCACTACTTTATGGTTCTCTGTATTGAATGAATTTTATACAGTGCTATGAAACCTGTAGTAGCTCATAGCGCAGTTGCAAAGCAGCAATAAAATAGAGAATGACTTTTCGGATATAATTTCCAAGAAAGGGAGCGAGTCAACCCATCTTGACTTGCATGGACAACCAATGCTTTATGGCCTCCAGAGACGTTTTTCTTTCAGGACAGCAGATGGTTAGAAATGCAATGCCATCAGGATGCAATGCATCGTGAGTAAAAGGAAAAGGGAGAAAAGGGTTTTGAGGGGGAACCATTGCATGCCCTTGTGAGCCACTAGTCCATGTGCTCTAGGACCGACGTTTAGGAATGTCGAGAAGCTGAGCACTCAAAAGACAATGGATGCTAAGTGATTCTCCAAATCCTCAACAGTCGCAGTTTTTGAGCTAGTTTTCAGAGTAGAAAGCAATCGTTCGGAAATTGTATCTTGTGCTGCTGACTTTTACAGGCTATATTTCGTAACTGAAGACAGGAGAAAAAATGACTCACTGAAGCGTTGCTCTATCCTTCAGTATTGTGCACTGGGTAAGGGGGATCTAACTAGAGTGCTTCTGGTGAAGAGGCTACATCAGGCTGAGCCAGCAATCGTCCCTATAGCTCAAAATGGGACACACTTTTGTAACTTGAACATACATTGTGTCGCTAACAATAACCTGTCAAAATCTTGGCGAACGAATGTTAACAAATTGTGAAGAGCAGCACTCGAACATGCTATCAAGGACCAATGGGAGAATAGTCCAATTTCCGGAAAACTGCAATAACGAAGATCGAAAAAAATGTCTTCGCAAATGTATTTTAGAAATGCTTTTATTTTTCGTGGAGAATATGTGACGAAAAATATATTTTATGCCAGGCGCATGACATTAAATGATGTATTGTTTAAATTGGCCTAGTACATTCAATTCAACCCAATTTCAGGAGAATGCCCCTACATGAATGTTTTAATGCATATGTTTTTTAAATGTATGCATAAAACCCCTTTATAATAACCCTTTATTGACGCAAATACATCTAACACAATACATGACAGTTGCTCTATAAATAGAAGACCATTTCTAATATCTTCAATTTGGCCAAAATTGCCATTAAATTGAAAGTGCAAGATTTCAAACTTCTACTTAAATTTGTCAATAAACTTCTGAAATAAAGTTAAATAATCCAAAAAAATACAAAAAATCGTCAATAGAAGTTGCTGTATTTTTTAAAGTAACTTAATTTTAACAATGGTGTTTAATGATTTGCAGCAATGATTGCACCCTTTATTGACGCAAATACATCTAACACAATACATGACAGTTGCTCTATAAATAGAAGACCATTTCTAATATCTTCAATTTGGCCAAAATTGCCATTAAATTGAAAGTGCAAGATTTCAAACTTCTACTTAAATTTGTCAATAAACTTCTGAAATAAAGTTAAATAATCCAAAAAAATACAAAAAATCGTCAATAGAAGTTGCTGTATTTTTTAAAGTAACTTAATTTTAACAATGGTGTTTAATGATTTGCAGCAATGATTGCACCAATAAAAAAGGTGTCTCGATCGTTGCACAAAGTAGAATTAATCTCTGGTCATTCATCCTATTCTGGACATTGTTCAATGAACCATTCCCAAGGGACGAATTAGAAGAAGAAAGAAGCAGAATCTAAGTGTAAAAGCAATCATTCAGCACCAGACTGACGTTGAGGTTTTTTATTGGAGTCTTTGCTAAAAAATACAGTCTAAAACAGGGTACGAAACTAATGCTACAGGGGAAAAAACTTTGATTAAAAAGGAAATTACAGGAGGTGGAGTTGCTTCTTTAAATTACAATCATTCTTGTCGTGGACTAGTACGATTGCAATTGAGATGGGCGGGTCGAAAACTTAGCTAAAAAGACAAGATTAGAAGAGTATAGGAACTGTTTCAAAAAGCCAAGTGAACGTCCTAATTATAAGACGGAACTGAATGCTCCTTTTGTATCAGTATAATGAACACAAAAAACGGGAAATGTGAATCACCTTTTACAGGCATCTTTCTCGTTTGCAACCTGGAATATTACACATATGTTCTACTGCAGCAATGCCTTTAGCAAATTATGTCATAATCATGCATGATATAGTTAAAACAGGTATTGCATGCAATTATAATACAAAAACATCAATGTTTTTATGATAATGCGCCTCGTTAACTTTTGAAAAAAATTGTTTTGACATACACAAAAAATGTTGATGTTAAGCATGTATTCTCTTTTGAAATATTGTAATTATGATACGTATTATTCAACTATCGTTTTTTAGAGAATAGATGAAAAGCTTCAGGTCAATAACGGCATCTACTTTATAAACAAAAATACTTGTTTTGCAATAATAAAATGCAAATCAAGAATTCTTATTTATACGAGTATAAGTCCGCTATATTTCAACTTCAGTCATCTGTGAACTCTAAAACCAATATATAAAAGATCTAAAAATCGGTAATTTGAACTACATTCGAAGTATATTGATGAAAATCAAAGTTTTAGTAAATAAAATTACGCAAATAGTATGCTGACAATGAATTCAGAATACTGCCCCTGTCAAGTAGCAAACAATGAATACATATAAGCGTGTAGGAAAAGCCAACCCTTTGTAAACGCATATAAGGGGCCATCCGAAAAGGACGTCCTAAAGACGGAGTTTGCGGTCTGTTGGTAGAATTATGACCAAATTTGTGTTAAATACCACTTGTATGTGTGAAATTCGATGTCTGGAATTTCCGTTAATCACGTGACAGTCGTGGAATTGGCAGCGATACGAGTGCTTGAAAATTTATAAGATGGGCCTTTGTATGTTCCAACACATTTTCTGGCCACCCTACTTTTCAAAAAAATTAAGGACGTGTATTAGGGGTAGGGGTGGTCTGGTCTTAACTGGACACCATGTGAACAGGGGTGGGGGGATGGGTAAATTTTTGAAGGAATTTCGGGGACGTTATTTTTGAATGGCCCTTGAGGCCCGACTATAGAAGTAACTATAAAACTGTGTATGTTGTTTTATACATGTTTCAATTTGTATCTCTTTACGCAATATTGTCAGAATAAAATTTTAGTGTACCATACGGGACACGGAATAGGTAGGAAAAGTGTATTCGCAATATTCATCCTTTCTTTTTTGCAGAAAAAAAATAATAAAATATGAATAGTCCTCCATGGAAATTCATTGTTGAATGCTTTTGTTATGCATTTCGATAAAATATTTTGAAATGTATTGTACAAGGTTAAAAAAGTTTACCAACAATAAAACTACTATCATCATCCATTAACGTTAAACGCGATTAAGTTAAGTTTTCAGTGGCTTTCATACGTATAGTTTCATTATTCAGAACTCAGAAATAGACTAAATTTATAGGAACATCTTAGTCAAGTTTTAAAAAAAAAAACGAAGAGAAAAATATTACTACTCAAACAAAAAATTGGTTAATGGAGCCAGCATTTAACACAGTATATCATATCAACCAATTAATATTAAAACTCGCTATTAATCTTACCAAATACGCCAAAAAATAGCATAATTATTTTTATTTACCGTGAAAATAATGGAGCTTTTTAAGTGCCCCAAAGTAGATAATTGCACTTTCAAAAACTTTCCTAATGGTTCCCTTAGGAATTCTTTTTAGCTCATGATCGCGAGGCAATAATTCATCTTATAAATTGAGCCAACGATGCACATGAAAAACTGATAATGAATGAAGTATGGGTATTAGGCATAAATCAAAATTTCATATAACTGCTGATCAAAGATAGACTTAATTTGACAGCTATGTCTAAACCATAAAATCTTTTGAAAGAATGAGGAAAATATACATAGTATATATCTTAAAGTAATTGTTATAATGAGTCTATGGATAACCAAGTTAAACCAGTCAACTATACATACTTGTTTAACCAAGTAAGTTTTTGATTCACATCTAACAATTAAAATCACTCATTAATCTATATACAGTAGAAACTGTATAACTGAATAACCTCTCTAAAAGAATAAAATGGGCTGGTCCCGACTTGGGACCTCGTGTATAAAGGAATTGTCTAAATTGGGAGATAACTTTGGGCAAGTCATCGTTTTGCCCAGTAGGAATGTCTTAAGTGGGTTTCATTGGATATTTTAAGCCAGTTGGACATTCAGACTCTTCCGTCATATGTGGTGACTTCTCAATATTCTATATCCCGTATATTCTAAATTGTGGCTATTTTCATTGTGACACCTGTTTTGATTTTTCTCTAATTCAGTCAAATTTTCAACTCTGGAGAAAAAATAGAACAGTTGTTGTTAAGAATATTGTGATTTCTAGGTATAAGCTTTGACTATAATTTATATTAATATCAAACATATTGACTGAATAAGCTACGTTAGTCGAAAATCAGACATGAGTGATGCAATTGGGGGTTGACCAAAAACTGACTTTCTGCAATTTTGATAATTGTATTCTGTATTTTCGCGTTATTTAACTAAGGGCCGGTTGCACCAACAAAGGTTAAGCTAAACCTAAGGTTAACCGTGAGTTAACTAGGAAAAGCATT
>JAQGAE010004545.1:0-12597 GCA_034696685.1 Julus scandinavius | reverse complement strand
TACTAATAATTTACAAGTTGCTGAGATTATTGGTGGAATGCCATACTACAACTCCATATACTTGTAACTTGTACACCCTCCTATATATTGTCACCATGCTTAAGCCCGTACCAAAGTTGCTCACCAAACGGCAGCTCAAGCTCGGCCTCTTCTAAGCTGCATCTCAAGTTCACTCTCAAGAACAGGGCGCTGCTGCCTTGGCAAACCAGTCCACCCCTGAACGATGGTCCAATAAGATACCACGTGAAATACCAACTTTGGTGATACATTTTTAAATTGGCAATAAGGGAGGCTATACAGTGCTATTAGAGATTTTTTAGGAAACTCAAAGGAATTCTATATGCTCATATATATTCCCTAAACTTTTTATTCTCTCTGGTATCCATTTCGTTCACGAACAATTAAATCCGTGTATATTTTAAGACATTTTCGCATGGTAAACAAACACGGAAAACTGTATGTAGACATAGCAAAAATGCATTTATCAAAAAATTATGCAAATTTTCATTTCTTTTCTTTGCACTTTCTCTCTTAGAGTCCCACCTCTTCAATCCCCACCCCCGCCATGTTTGCCAACGACTTAGGGCATTAATTCCGCCGCGTTTACATGTTCACACGGGTGGCTCCACTCTAATCCTCTTAAACGGCAGTTAGAAGGTGGAGTGCCGTTAACCATCCGGGCGGCCATTAATGAGTAATGGGGCATCAAATGTGCGTGTAAGCCCATCTTAATTTATTTCTTTGCTCTTAAGTGGGCTTCAAATTACGCATTTATTTTGAAAATGCGGCGCCTTTCGCAAACCGCAGATATGAAACCTTGGCAGTGTGGGGGAGAAAGGCGAGGGGAACAAGATGGCGGCCCCCAGGCCCCACAAAACACTTCCTATACATGCTTACTTCTGGCCAATCCGCACTCTGCATGCTGCGGGGGGAGACATGGATTGTTCAGAATCTATGAGTTTGCGCACCCAACCGCTATGCCTGCATCAGCGGAAATTTAATAACGGCAAACGTAACGTTTTGGAAACGGAAGTGTTGCTGGCTATATGACGAATTGTAAAACTGATGATTTCTACCGAGGGATTTGCCCCAATCTACGATCATCGCCCTCAACATACAGAAGCCGGTGCCATTACAACTATTGCCGTCTGGTGGCAGCATTTTTCAAATGGTCTAACAGACGGTTTGGGCCATCTTCAAAATAAGAAATGGTCCATCTTCCAGTTGGAACTGTTCGACAGGATAGTCCCAGGCTGATGCAGATCAACTTCAACATTTCGTCCCCCCCCCCACTATGTTCTTAACATCGTTTTTTCCACTACATATGCTCTTCACAGGGTTTTCCCACTACGTTCTTAACATGGTTTTTCCACTATGTTCCAAACCCAATTCCAGCTACATAAAGGTGAAATTATCATTGCTTTATAAAATATCTTGCTGTAGGTATCAGAAATTCATGATATTATTAGTATTTCTGGAAATATAGAACTTTGTATGAACGCAGCAGTGTTTTTCAACAATTTTTCAGCTCATGTTATACACTAAACATAATATTCAACGAAAACATATTTACAAACAGTTATGAGGTAAAACCATTTGAGCATACCATTCTCCACAAGCTTTCTTACATCTCAAATGCAATTTTTGTTTGGAGTGTATACGCGGAGTCCAAGTAGTTGTTTTGTCCGAAACTCGTTGCCTAGGTTTGGTGACCGTTTATGACAGTGGAGTCAGCCCCAAGGGTCCTACGATCACTCCTGCGGGATTTCCACCAAGCATTGTTGCTGCTGTCTTCTATTCCTTTCTCCTACTTCTGCTCATCTCGCCATAAATCGGAAGTTATTGTCCAAACACCGCGTCCAAATGGTCGCCATTACGTCGGTTGCTTCAGATTCGAAGGATTTCGGACAAGAAGAGGGGAGGGGAAAAAAATTGTTTATTGCACCTCCCGTTTTTGCTAGAGAAATCAATGCTGGCCGTGATTCTGAAGGGTCCTCCGTAAGATCTCACAACTTATTTGGAAGTCTAAGTGGGCTGTTGGACTACGACGACAACATTTAACGATCGGCTTCTGGAGGCGACGCCGATGTCCGCGCCAGAATTTCATTGCCCTCGGCGGACGAGTTGGTGTCTGAAGATGGCGACAATGGATGGACTCTTGGAGCACGCTGTTACCTCGCCAGATGAAACCAACAGTTGAATTAGAATCTTGCCTACGACCCTATTTAGCTACCCCTACAATCATTCCTGGTGGAAAAATAACATGGAGCCATACATGTCAGTGTACATGTGATATTCCACGTATGGTGTAATCTGCACGTGCGTTCTATCGTTCTGCACGTGCGTTCTATCGTTCTGCACGTGCGTTCTATCTTTCTGCACATGCGTTCTATCGTTTTGCAAGTGCATTCTGTTCCAAATTCTGTATTCTGATTTAAAATTATATTTATTAAAAAGCTCAAGTGTTGTTTAGCGGTAATTGTTTATGCTAACGCCTGTTTCCAGTCCCATTATTATATACAAATCCTTGAAGAATACCACAACACCACTTCTGTGACTTCCAGCCAGAACTGTTTTATAATAGCTGATAAACGGAAATTACGTATATGACATTCTACTTAAATGTTTGACGAAATGAAGTTTAGATATGTCGTTACGTACATGGCAGAAAACTTGGCACCACTCATGGTATCTTTGCATGGCTGTTTTTTTATACTAGATGGCCACAAGGGTTCTGGAGAAGACTAATTGCCAATGGGTTTTTTTCCGCCTGGACATTCCAGGTATCCTCCCCGTCCCCAGGCAGCCGCATTGCCATGGCTACCCTTGGAGAGTTATTGCGACGGACGGTTTCT
Organism: Julus scandinavius; assembly: GCA_034696685.1. Taxonomy (NCBI): domain Eukaryota; kingdom Metazoa; phylum Arthropoda; class Diplopoda; order Julida; family Julidae; genus Julus; species Julus scandinavius. The sequence goes on along the minus strand of JAQGAE010004545.1, from coordinate 9,742 downwards.
GCGGAGGCCATCATTTTTGCTCGGCTGACCATTGGAGTGGATGGCATACATGATGATCCATGTCCGGCGGCCAATGGCGCTCGTCGCGGCTGCCGCTCGCACCGAATGTGCAACTGAGCTCATTCAGCGTCCATTTCAGCACTCGATTTTTTTGCCCCTTCGCTCGCCGAAGTTCATGTGGGAAGAAAAACGACTAACTGGAAAGTGATTTTGCCAGGACATAAAGTTGTCAGAATGACCGGAAAATAAATTGCGCTCGCTTCTCCATAGAGACAACTTCCCTTTTTGTCGATATGTCGAGCTCTTTAGATTTCATATAGCGCGCACATGTGTCCCTCCACTTCGGAATTATCATATTCGCACCACGGACTGCTTGCTCAGACACCACTGCCGAGCAGGGACAAAAAAAACAAAACCTGGCCTTTCCCAACCCTCCTTCCTTCGAACTACATGTAGTATACATGAAGCAGCACTGCATATAGTCTGACCAAAGAACCAGAAGCGCCACCATCATGATTGATGTCGAGCGAAAGATATGAACGTGTAAACCAATGTTACCAAACTCATATTAAGTCATCTCAAAAGTATAGACACTAGAGAAATTTACACTTACAAAATCTGCTCAAAACATCCCCAAATGTGTCATGTAGTGCATGCATGCAACTGTCTGAATATTTAAATAGGTTGTTATTCTTTAATGTACACTTGTAATTCCATTTACAGTCATGTCATCTTTCCACACGTACATTCATGTTTTGAATGCACGTGTGGAAAGATGGTCCACACTTGTTTTGGCACTCAAAAAGAATGTTGGCAAATAAGGCATTAAATACTCATCATGCTCAGTAATTAGACACTCTCCATAAAACTGTCCAATTAAACGAGCAACTCCTCCCTCCGCATCATTTCGCCCAATTAAACAATTAGTGTTATTGTTTCAGGGGAATATTAAACCTCCATTAAAGTCATGCATGCTTAATAATGGTATGCGCTCGTTGGTAGTCTAACGAGGGGCATGTTTTCGCATGGCCCATGTCCGTCTATATCACGTACGACAATTAAGCTGAATTACTCCAATTTACATGTACAAGAAGTACTTTACATACGCGCGGATTTGTAAATACGCGGTTGTTGTATTTCTGCCCACGACTAGGACTGCCATCTAGCAAGTGTCACTGAAACTGTAGATGGCGTTCATGCATAATAAGATATAATCTGCATTATGATGACAATTTTTAATATTTTCCATCTGAAGTAAGCTTTTACTCGTACTACCACCCTATCTCGAGTAGTCTTCGAGATGGGATTTTGTTAATAACACTTCCCTAAAGTTTCATCTAAAGATGACGAATTAACAATGACTCGTGCATAAGAAGTTAGCAATTAATCACGTTTGCCACCACTTCATGGCATCCCATTAATTACTACCGCTGATTAAGTTATCACGAGCAGCCACGAAGGCCTTTTGGTGGCGCGGGGCCGTGGGTTTACAACAGGACTGTCACTCTGACAAGGGGGATGAATTCCCTGGCAACCACTGTTTACCTGGTTGCTTCAAGCCGTGGCTGCCACACCCTTGACTTAGGCCGCATGTAGATAATCTAATCTCTGGCGATACATATATCCATGTATTTTTCAACGTGGACTAAATCGAAATCAACAACACCGTTTTTTAATTTGTCACCACACTGGACAAAATGAATTCAGTGAACCCCTCGACGTGATGCATTATAAATTATACTTACGAGCTTGGATACTTTGATAAGCATAGATAAACTTGCTTGTTGATACAGAATTATAGGGATGGTAAAGTAGTTAAGCTAAGGTCAGTGGGCTATAGCGGAATGTTTACAAACCACCATCTCGAAACCGGCCCCCATGTCCATGTTACAAGGTTGGATTCGATGGTGAACAGTTTTAATTTATTTTTGAAAACATTAATGGCGGATTTTTGTAAACAACAGAACTTCAGATTATAGTCGTAATTGCAACAAATGGAGATGTTGCAGCAGCGATTACTGCTGAGTGTGTATATTATATTGATAAATACCGAGGGCATCGAACGCAGAATCATTGTACTAAGGCTTTTGTGCATGGGGAAGCCCACGGTGTATATTGCACGGCATATATCAGGTAGTTTATTGCCGCAACTTTTCAAACACTAAATGTGCCAAGACTCACCTTTGAATTTGCCGCATTACCCTAGTGATAACAACGCAGGAGCTGAAGAGTTGAAATTATGTTGCAATACTTCACACGCGTTTCAACTTTACAGAAACTTGTGCAGATGTTAAACGTTTAGGACAATTTTCTCAACAACAAACTGTTTTTGAGAACCTTTCGCGAAAATGATTAGACAATAATCAATTTAAATTGTGTGTTATTATGGTCATCATTAACAGGGTATCCAGTAAGGGGCACTTCAAAAAGGACGTCCTCAAGAGGGGTTTGTGGACAGGGAGGTATCCATTATGAACGTCCACTAATGATGGTATTTTTCAGAAATGTGTCCCCAGTCCCAAACGTACTTGAATTTTTAAAACCTCAGGAAAGTCGGGAATTATGCCTAACATTGTGTTAAATACCAATTTTATGCTGGAATTTCCCTTCGAGGTCAGGAAATTTCCGTAAATCAGAAAAATTTGGAAAACTGTCGTGGAATTGGCAGCGAGACTGGTACTTGGAAATTTTTAGGATGGGCCTTCGTAGGTTCCATAACATTTTCTGGACACCCTACTTTAAGTTAAGGGGGACATGGGCTAAAATGGACACCATGTGGACAGGGGGAGGGGGAAGTGAATTTTTGAAGGAATTTCGGGGACGTCATTTTTGAATAGCCCCCAAGTTAAACTTAACCGTGTAAAGAAATCTGATGGAGATGCTCCCACGGTTCTTGTGGGACCAAATGTCTTGGATTGACACGCATGTGGCCAATTTCTATCAATCCTGGAATGAGACGCACCTAAACAGGTTTCTAAGTGGCAAAAAAAGCATATAGTGTCACTCACGGTTTTTCATCCTCGTCTCATCCGGCGTTGACCTCTCGGTGCCATCAGTAACATCGGACAGCGGCGTCTCCGTGAACCTCTCTGCATAGTCCGAACTGGACGTGTCGTGGTCCGACGACCCCTCATCCTTGATCTGCACTGGGGACAAGCTTCCGGTCTGTGAGCCACCGACAGGACTTCCGAAAGCGGCAGACAGACCACCGTTACCGCCCTTGGAGAGTCCGTTGTTAGCGCCGTTCCCAAGACGCTGCAGATGTGCCTGAGCGTGTCCCATGCCACGGTGGTGCAGGACTCCGCCATTCTGGTCCATCTTTGGACACTTGTTGGCCGGCATGAAGGCCGAGTGAAAGCCGTTGCGCTCGGCAGCGGCGGCGGCTGCCGCGGAGGACACGGGCCGGAAGGCGCCGCCGCCTGTGGGGTTGATGAAACCCAGAGCTCGGTCCATGTTGGGCGCCAAGAATGGGGCGTGCATGTGCAGCAGATGGGCAGCCGACAGATTGTGGAAACCGTCGTGTGGCTGGGCGTACAGGGCCGGAGACAGACCGCTGAAGGAGCTGGCGGTGAAGGGGACGTGGATTTCTTTGCCGTCCATGGCGCCCCCGGGGGAAAAGTGGTGCTGGGGCCCAGCGGCGGCTGCTGCGGCGGCGATGTGCATGGCCGCTGCGGCGTCGCGTGAAGCCTCGGCCGTCGACGCCAGCACCATGAGGGCGGGTGACTGCAGGGATGTCGGCAGATAGGTGGAGTTCTCCATCCTGCGTCGCTCCTGAAACGAAATAATGGGACATTGTTAAGAATTGTAACATAATGTGCATGGAATCCGGTTAATTGGGACATGGCTCCCCCACAAATCAAATTTTCAACTTTCCCTACTTTCAACAAAATTCACAAATATGGTAAAATGCGGGTTCCAACTTCCCACGACTTTTCCAGATTTTTTCAACAATTTTCTCTTACCATCCTATATAACTACTAAAAATTTACAAATATGATGATATGCATAACTTCTTGTCTTCCCATGTGCCTAAAAGAAATTGCTTCAGAACACAATGTACAGGGAAGCCACAAAAAAACAAACTTTTTTTCATAAACTGGTAACTTTTTTTGTTTTTTAATCAAAGTAAATCCAATTTTGCACAAATATAGGCAGCAAACGTACGAACAAAACAGATATTTCAATGCGTACTCAAAGTGTCCTCCATCCGCTGCAACACTCGTGCCATTGGTCAATTGGCGAGTCCATTACTGTTTGATCGAGTTCATCCCGAGCGGCCAGAATTCGCCGTCTTAACTTCTTGACATCACGAATCTTTGTTCGATACACTTTTTGCACCAAATTCCCCCAGATGGTAATAATCAAGGGGGTTCAAATCGTGGCTATTAGTAGTTGGCCAAAGGGCAGGTGGTATAAAATCCGGAGTCTCTCGATGGAGAAGTTGAACAGTTTCTCGAGCGGTGTGTGCTCTTGCACCATCTTGTTGGAACACACAAGTCCGAAAATAGCGTATAAATCTGGGGGAATTTGGTGCAAAAAGTGTACACAACAAAGATTCGTGATGTCAAGGAGTTAAGACGCCGAATTCTGGTCGCTCAGGATGAACTTGATCAAACGGTAATCGACTGGTCAATTGACCAACGGCGCGTGTGTTGCAGCGGATGGAGGACACTAAGAGTACAAATTGAAATTGCTGTTTTGTTCGTTCGTTTGTTGCCTATATATGTGCAAAAAATTGGATTTACTTTGATTGTGCAAAATTGGATTTACTTTGATTGAAAAACAAAAAAGTTACGAATTTATGAAAAAAACCGGTTTTTGTGGCCAAGCTGTATATAAAATTGGCTTCATTTTGTATATAGCCATATAAAATCACCTTGAATTCAATTTATTAGGGCATGTAAATTCAATGGGGGTTCCTCGAGGGTTTGACCAGTCGTGACATTTTGGAAAATTGAACCAGCCTGTATATATGCATGCAGTCCCATTATACTTTAGGGTTGAGGGGGGTTTACCCACGGAGTCTCGGAGGATTCTTACCCACGAGCTTAAGAAACAGCTGATATGCCCTGAGAACAAGGAGATGCGCCAGCGTTGAGACACCCTAGGTAATTTAGAGGCACTTGATGAAAAGGTAAGCTATGTGGGGCCGCATTCCCCCTCGGCGGGGATCGTCTTCCCTTCGCCATTGGAACGGCTAACGTGTGAAAGGGCCCAATGGAGCGCGCAACACTGATTCAGCCGCAAAGTGTCTGAAGAAAAGCGCAACCGCCATCAATGGCCGCCGTCGAGAGGCCGTGCACTACACTCACAATGAGATTCCTAGTATCGAGGGCCGGAACGAAATGGACATCCAAAATGGCCGTCACATTGTGGTACACTTAGATCAGACTAGGATTGGGCTCTCTAAATGTCGGGGGGCATCGTCAAAGAAATGGTCCAAGAGTTAAGAGGGACAAACAAACATGAGTTTTCCACACTGACACCACAACAAGTGAAAAATACACCTCAAAGTTCCACACAGTCCACACTATAGTTGTTGAGTCGTACACAGTACTTGCAGTGTGACAACACCACATTGCACCAATGAGACACTTGGGGCAATTCAAAAAGGACGTCCTCAAGAGGGGGTAGGGGGCGGTCTGGTGGCATGTGGACAAGGAGGAGGGAAGGGGTAGCCATTATACACGTCCACTGATGATGTAATTTTTCAGTTTTTGGATTTTTTTGTTTAAGTTTTAAATGTTAGTGAAAGGGGAAATTGACATCGGAAGAAATGTGTCCACAGTACCAAACGTACTTGAAATTTTTAAAACCTCGGGAAAGTAGGGAATTTAGAATAAATTTGTGTTAAACACCAATTTTATGCAGGAATTTCCCGTCGAGGTCAAGGAATTTCGGTTAATCAGAAAAATCTGGAAAAAATGTCATGGAGGTGGGTGCTTGGAAAATTATAAGATGGGCCTTTGTATGTTCCAACACATTTTCTGGACACCCTGCTTTAAAAAAAAATTAAAGAAGTCCATGAGGCGGGGGGAAGAAGGAGAGGAGGGAAATCTGGGCTAATAAGGACACCATGTGGACAGGAGGTAGGAAGGGGTGATGGGGGTGTTCTTTTTGAATGGCCCATTGTCGTGTAGGTATCGCAACAGGAATTTTTATTTTACAAAATCTAGAAAATATATACTGGACATGATAATGCAGTGATATAAAGATAATGATTTGGCACGAGTTTTAGCTTTTATTTATTTCTTTTTCTAGCAAAATGCAGAAAACATGACCACTGATAGAAGACACAAAAAGCAAACCATGAAGAAAACGTAGCTCCACAACCAGACGGCGCCCCTCGCGTCTGCAATTATCAACCGCCCCATAAAAACCACTTTAATGATAATAATCGTGCGCACTTAATCCACGCGTCGCTATATAATACTTTAGAGTTTTCCCCACAAAAAAATGTATTCTTGATGGGGCCTACCTGGCTGCCAAGTAGATCCTGTTCACGTTTTGTCCGATTTTAAGTGCTTGCTAATGCATTCTCAATCTTATTTTCCGCGAATTCAAGGTGGTCGCCATTTTAGCTTCATTGCCAGCAATTAGCATTGGAAAAGCTGCGACTGAGAGGGTCGACCAAATGGGTCTTCAGCGACTAAAGCGCGTTCTCAGTTTCATTGACCTTTGGCTCCCACCCCCAAAAATCAAGTGGCAATTCAGGTGGGCGACCACCTTCACGTTGAAAAACAGCGACTCCTTTTTGAACTAAGGGGTTATTCAAAAAGAAAGTCCCTGAAATTCCTTCAAAAATGTACCCACCCTTCACCTTTACCCCCTAACTCCCCCCCCCCTCTCCTCATGGACGTCCATAATATGTTTTAAAAGTAGGGTGTCCAGTACATTTGTTGGAACATACAAAGGCCCATCCTATAAATTTCCAATCACCTGCCTGGCTACCAATTACACGACATTTTTCGAGATTTTTCTGATTAATTAAAATATTCTGACCTCGAAGGAAAATTTCAGGCAAAATTCCCGGCTTTTCCGAGGTTTTAAAAACTCAAGAACATTTGTGACTGGGGACACATTTTTTCTGGCGCCCATTTCCCATTTCACTGACCTTTAAAACTTAATTAAACAAAAAATCCAAAAACTGGAAAAAATTACATCATTAGTGGACGTCCATAATGGATAACCCACTCCCTCTCCTCTGTCCACATGTCAGCAGTGGGTGATTACAAATATGTCCTTGAGTATTAACGTAATCTGAAATTGAGTACCAATGTAGTAATCGAGTATGAATAAAAATAAATTTAAGTAATTGAGCAATTTGAGTAACTTGAAATGAGGGTCATCCTAAAAGTTAATATGAATGTATACTAATTTTTGTATTCAGTACTTCTGCACATGAGTACATATTTTCCCCAAGTTTGATTACTCATTTCCTACGACTACTGATTCCACTTCAATCGTAATCAGTACTCCTACTCGTGAGAACCATTTGCCCAACTCTGGCTTCTGGTTGGGGTTAGGTTATAGATCAACCTGAAGTTTGATTAGTTTAAACCCAATTAAATTCGAGTTAGGTCCCCGATTATCCGGTATTAAACCAACAATCCATCCCATCAGTAGTCATAAGTACAAGTACATGCTAAGTCAAAGTTTGATTTTTTTGAGTAAGTAAGCCTGGTGAGGGCTTTAAAAAAGTATAAGGTGGGGCTAAAGGGTTTAGAACAGTTGAGTAAACGCACCCAAATCGCTATACCTTGCTATAAAACTTGTGACCTTTCCAAAGCTTCCTAATCGAGAAAATAAGTTTGGAAAGTTAGTAAAGTTTTGTGAGTTAAGGGTCGTAGGGTAATCCCGTTGGTAAACCTTGAAGCCCGGTAATCCCTTAGGCCTCACCGTGCCTTTCAGTCGGGCTGACTCAGCTCAAAGTTTGAAATAGGCCAATGATATAGATTGTTTAATAAAGGTCGATTAATCCACTCGATACATTGCGCAAAAATATACGACCTATTGAAACCAAAGCGTCCTATTAACATAAAAGACGACTTACCTAAGCACAAATATTATACGATGTAAGACGAATTAAAAAACTGAAGGATAATCCAGAAGTTGCGACGGTCGGAATTAAAGCACGGAAAAAGTGCTCAAAAAGAGCGGGGCAGCGACGTGCTGCGGGCGGCGTCAAAAATCAACGAACACCGGGGTCAGTTGTCACTATAATCCCAAAGGCTGACCGCTGCTTGTGATTTCGGCATGTTCAAAACGGTCCACGTCCCGACTCAAACTTGTCCCACATTTGGGTTCCCTTCGTCACCCCACCGTCTTATCACAATACCTGGTGTTTTCTTTTGAAATGGGAGCTTAAACAGGTCACGTGCGAGCACCAACAGGGGGTGAAGTAGCCAACCCGCTGCGGTAGCGCCATCTGAGTCCACTGCTGTCAGGCTGCATATTTAAAGTAAAACATGCAGTAACTAAACTAGCTGATTATACAAAAAAACGCCGATTCCGGTTAATCGAGACAGCCATAAAAACTTAATCTTATTTAATCTGATTATCTAGAACTAAGTTTTTAGTTGTAATGCAGAAAAAATGCATTCCTAAAACAGAAAATTGGGATTTGGCTTTCAAAATTGCATTTTAACTTTTTAAAAATCACACTTTTAATGCAAAAGTGCAATTATCCTTTTATATTTTGTCGATTAGGTTTGAAATTTGTACAATTTCTTTGATTTCATGGGGGAAGGGGGGGGGGGGGAAAGGGGGATCCCCCGCATATACAGCGTGACTAAGAAGTCTGTTAACCCATCTTAACAGGGGCAAAATTGAAAATTGTGATAAAGGGAACATATAAGAAACTATATAAGATGGTGCAAAACTATTTGACCTTTGACCATGCTTTCAAGGTAATTCACACAGGACGTACTTGAAGGATGCAAAATAGACATATGGTTTGATTTTGAAAGTTGTAGAGGAGTCTGTATCAGTCTAAAAATGCTTTCATTAGTATTACAATGTCCTTCTGTGAATTTATTTCAAGTTTTTTGTGAAGGACGTCGATGAACTCCTGTATAGCTTCTAAGCATTGCAGTGACGCCATGAGACCCATTTGAAGGGCCTTTGGGGTCCTATAGGCGCAAAGCAAATGGTTTATTTTCAGAGATGCATGAACACGTGATCAATTGAAACACAACTGGCTTTGGACATGTTCTCTTCCTTGAAATGGGTCACTTGACTTCACTGCAATGCTTCGAAGCTGTACAGGAGTGCATTAATGTCTATCACAAGAAACTTTAAACAAATTCACAGGACATCTAGTAAATACTAAATAAAGTATTTTTAGACTGATACCGTCCTCCTATACAACTTCAAAATGAAGCCGTACATCTATTTTGCATCCTTCAAGTACTTCCTGTTTGAATGATCTTCAAAACATTGTCAAAGGTGAAATTATTTTGCACCAATAAATTGCGCACGGTTTCTATATGTTCCCCTTATCACAATTTTCAATTTTGTCCTCCTTAAGGGGGATTACAACAATATCCATTTCAATGGGAAAATTTGCAACGACACTCACAGTCAAACAAAAAAAGATTAAATGAAAATAAAAATTGTTTAAAATAGCTTTATAAATCAGCAAGGTACTGATCGTGTCCTTTTTGACGTTAAAATAGTAGATTTTTAAAAAATTAAATTATTATTTGAATTTTTGCACTCACAACTTGCCTATCTCATGCTG
>JAQGAE010004544.1:0-12597 GCA_034696685.1 Julus scandinavius | reverse complement strand
GTGGGCTGTGATCAGGGTTGTGAAGAAATATCCAAGAACAACTGGTTCGAATGAATCCACAATAGTCCAGGAAATTGATGGAATAACTCTACGTCCTAAAACCTGTTGCAGAGTTTTTCATATAAATGGCTTTCATTGAAAAACTCAAGAAAGAAAACCGCTTATTAGCAACACAAATCTAACAAAATAGTTAGACTTTGAAAATAAACTCCTAAATCAGCCACAGGAATTTTGGACTTCTGTATTATTTACAGATGAAAGCATATTAAATATTTTTGGAAGCGTTGGCAGAGAAAAGGTTTGGAGGAAACGTGGCACAGCCTTGGAAACCAAACATCTAATACCAACTGTAAAGCATGGTGGAGAAAGCATTGTTGTTAGGGGCTAGATGTAAGAATGTAAGGGGGGGGTTCTACTTTTTTATGACTCATAGTGTATATTCGTCTCAGTTGACCATATCTGATTACTTTTTATTTTAATTCTAAGCCCACGTGCATAATATGAAATACGGATAAACTCTAGTTTGGAAATACATGTATTCTTTTTGCTTGAAGTGTACATTTATATCATGACTGAAATTATTACCAAATCATTTTAAAGATTTAAAATTGATTTGTAAAAATTGTTTTGAAGGAAGTTTTCTAAAATTCAGATAAACTTCATAAGTTTGATACATCGACATATGTGACTTATGGTAGGTGAATCAAGTACATATATAGAGTATGACATTTTTAGAAATAAAAAAGACGTCGAGGTTTTCCAATATGCTAAATGAAAATAATTTCGTATATGCAGATGGGATTTTGTTTCGAATATTTTAAATTCTTTCATGTCTGCTATCTTTTACAATGTTATCTGCAATAGGGACTTCGTCTTTCTTTTTCTATAAAATTGCGGTCGATTCGACATACTTTTCCAACAGTAAATGTCAAGACGAATTTCAGCGATTGTTAAAGGGAGAGTCTTTATCCTTCAAAGAGAAAAAAAAAAGTATTTTGATGCGGGTTTCCCCACATGTGTTTCGCAATAGGTTTTTCTTGTAAAACCTCAACTCCTTCCTCATAGGACATAACCATTAAATAAGTACTTTCTATGAGTGGCGAAGTAATTTCAATTTCAAATATAGCTTTCATTTGCATGCTGCTACTGTATACTAACCTGTTCTCCCAATAAAAAAGTAATGGCAAAAACATGTTACTCTCGGCATCGATTCAATATTTAAGTAGGCCCATTATCAGCTCAAAATATTTGTGTCACATATGCTAATTTCAATAAAACATGGTGTATAAACTATTTAAGTTATTTAACAGAGATATAAAACACATAGTTAAAGTCCTGATAGGGGTTCTACATTTTCAAAAGCGTTTTCTTGCATAATCATGTTCCCACAAACTGAATATATTTAAAATATTTATGCAGCTAAACATTTTTTTGTTATGTTAATGCTGGATTCACACACAACCTACTCACCAGAGGACTGACTTTGTGACGTCAGCAACTGAGCAGTAGAGATTAGGCTGAAAACAAGGGTACAGTCCACACAGAACAGAGTTGTCTTCTGTAGTTTGCTACAGGACAACAATGGCGCTATTGCTAAAATTGTTGTCTTGCGTAGTCTGCTACAGGACAACAATGGCGCTTTTGCGTCCATCGTTGTCATCACTTCTTTGTCGCTGTGTGAGGACCTGAAAACAAGAGCTGAAGTGCGCATGCTCACACCCTGACCTATCTGGTAGCAGACGATATTCGGTTGTGAACAGAGGACTGACTTTGTGACTTCAGCAACTAGGCATTCGACCTATGCATTCGCACTAAAAAGAGCTGAAGTGCGCATGCTCACACCCTAACCTTGTTAGCAGGAAATATTCGGATGTGTGTGAATACGGCATTAGTCTTCATCTGGTTTTTTTTGTGCTACATTTTCTTTAGAATCAAAGGAAATGTTTCAGAAAATCCAGCGTTGCAAACCTTCTCTGCATTGTTTTAGATGCACCTTGGCATACATTTATGTATAAAATTTATTTTGAAAATAATTAACTTCAAAATGATGCGAAACTTATGTTTTAGATTTTTAAATATTATCAACTTATGGTGAGAATAACTTTGGCTAAGGTCGTAATCAACTTTAAATTTGCAATCAATTATATAATACATGCAATGTAGTATTTTACAAAAACGTATACGAACATTTCTCTAAGTTCGGTGTAATATTTTCAATTTGAAGGAAAGTAAATTTGTTGTGGCTAAGGTCTTTCATTTTGAGCTTTCTTCAGATTCAAGATCTGGACATCAAAGATTTGTTAAATCCCTTCGATGCCCAACTTCCAGAGGTCAGACAGTAGCAATTTTGTTTTACTTTTTTTTTTTTTTAGATCTCTCGCCATATATATAAAACGCATTGTTATCTTTACAATGGCACTGTATTGAACCGTTCGGCAAAAATGTCTTTTGTTTTCCACTCTTGTGTTATCGTCGTCTTGTCTCCAGAGCCAAGAAGTCACATTTTCAATGCGTTTTTTTTCTTCTATTTATTTATATTCTGGATAGATGTTGTCGAAAAGCGTCAATGCCAAAATTGGGTTTGGTTTATGTCATGAAGGGGTTCTTAAAAAGCGGATATAACTAAAGCGGCTATTCCCATTTTGCAGTTTTGTAAGGATCTTATGTGCTATATGCTGTATGCATACATGTGGAAATGCGTCAGCTCTTGCAACCCATCCAAAATCCTCTGGATTTAAGGTATATACGAGCGTACACTATACCGAATATATTTTCCTTTTTTTAAATAAATGTCTGGACCAATCTCTAGTAGTTTATGAAAACGGTTTATCGTAAAAAACTCTAAAGGGTTTCAGTTTCGCCAAGATCACCCACCAAATAGTGTCATTATTCAACAGCAACCTAGTTTGGCTTTTATCAAACTTTCATTTGGTGGAATAAAATGGCAGATATGGCCATATCAAATGTTGACCTTATCTGGTCATACACAATTGCAAATATACATTTAGCTAGTCACATGTGCTTTTCAACACAAACAAACATTTAAATATCTTTACAAGAACCCCAAGAGTGCCATGGTCTCATAATGTTTTAAAATTCAGTATATTAATAAAAACGCAGTGTTAAGCCGGGTCTCCAACAAGACGTACATTGTACGTACATACACGTTTTTACAAACATATGCAAAAAAGTTTGCTCTCCGAGTTTGTTTCAGCCGCCATTTTGTAAATATATGTAAATATCAAAATTGTACAGCTATTAAATGACTTTAATAGCTTTTATAATTTTGATATTTACATACATTTACAAAATGGCGGCTGAAACAAACCCGGAGGGCAAACTTGTTTGCATATTTTTGTAAAAACGTGTATATACGTACAATGTACGTCTTGTTGAAGACCCGGCTTTATTTATTATTGTTACAAACATGTTTTTGCCAAAGTTTTCATAGAAATTCATTTAGGGTATGCTGACATACCACTTTTTACTTGTACATTTAATGTTTGCCATAAGTGTTTCTTCTGAAATATTTTTTAATTTCTATTCGATGCTATTAAATAAACGGTACATATAAAAAACATTAAAAAAAATATTAAAAAAATTGGAAAAATAATTGTATATCTTTAGGTAAATTTGTAAAATATTTTATCATAGCGTGGTTTCTTAGAAATTGGCTTCATTAATGCCAAATAAATCACTGAGATAAATAGCACCGCTGCATAATTTACCCAAAAGCATTTATCAAAACGAATTTTTTTAAGAAATGAGTGATAAAGTAGATAGCGTTATTGTTCAAAGAGCTAAAATAAATCCATATTTCGGTTTCGCTATTACAGCTTGTATTTCACAATGGGGTTCATTAGTGTCAGGAGCACTTAACTAATGTTCATTTTAAAACTAAAACTGGCTATATTTGAGACCAACCAGTGCTTTATGACCATTGGCTACAGATGCTGCTCTTCCTCGATGTGGTGGTTAACTTTTAAGCATTCGTTGTTGTCAAAATTCGCAATTTTGGGAAAGAGGGCCGTAAAATATCTCGTTTAAGAAGTATTAAGTTGACCGGTATTTCAGAAAATAAACTAACCTACTAGATGTATCCATAAAAGGGACTTGAGTGTCGTTGTAATGTGCATGTATTGTCATGTGTCTGAAACTATTTTATATCTACACCATTTTGTCATATCCATTGTCCATATATGGACATACATATTATTCCTAAAAGTATGAATATGACTCGTGTATCTGTATCTTGAAATGCATTAGTGCGAAGTGCGCATACTGTACAGAAACTGGATATATATGGATATGTTTATGGTCACGTATATGTAGTCATTTATGGGAAAAAATGTTTTATTTCGGTATATACATAAGAGCATGTCCATAATAATCCAATTTCTGATTTGAACCACACTAGTGTCCTGCGAAGGGTCTGCAAGTGTGCCGTGGAAATTTGGGGAATGGTACAAAATTACCTTTATATGCAATCTTGTGAATGAAAACCACTAAAAATGTTACCCTACAGAGCAGATTATTTTATTACAAACGTATTTACTTCACTGAAAAAATAAGAAAAGTTTTTTGAAAAACATGTGGTGTGCCGTGACAATTATGGCTCCCTATTCAGTATGCTTCGGAAATTTTAAGTGACTGTTTATGTGCCGTTAGTTGAAACAGGTTGAAAAACACTGATGGATGACTTAAAAAATACTAGCTCGTACAAAAACAAAAAATATCTAGTTAAGCAAAATTTTCTCTATCCTAACCGTGTTAAACCAAAACTTACATTTCTTCAGCAAACATTTAATGTAGCACTCTGTATCCCTGTTTGGTGCCTTAAAGTGCGATGTTTCTGCTGAGCAATAGTGTTTGATGAGGATTTCGTGGCATTTTCAAAATCAGGTTCTCTCCAGCTGTGGAATGTGAATTCCTAGCTCCTAATTACTAATGAACAAAACCACTTCATATCGTGGAAAATGAAATCTCTCTTCTCCCACTTTCATATCCCCATCTAGATGGAAAAATGGAAGCTATGGCGAAGGATGCCAAAACAATATTGTTTTCAATTGTTTTTAAGTAGTTTTCCCAGCAATCTGCGGTCTCGCGAAATTATCATAATAGTCGTAAAATCATTTTGGGGCGTCTGAAAATGGACCACGAACCAGTTTCTCTCTGACCCGAAACATATGCGGGATGTTAGGAGGAAATTCCTTTGCTAATTTGCATGCGCAGAATTAAACTAATTCTCATATAAACTCATCTGGAAACTCCTGTCTTAATAAGCGTGTAATTGAAAATGCAGCATTTTGATCGTTGTCCTCAAATTTTATTTGATTTCTAGATATTTCTCCATACTGTTATGGAAGAATTTCAATCAATATTGTGTGCACATTATACAAAATTAAGAACATTTTCCAGTGAAAATACTCTATAAAAATAGTTAGCAAATATATATGAAATAAACGAAGCATAGTGAAATTTAAATCAAAATAGTAATACAGATTTTATCATTGCTTAAATTTCATTTCTAAAGATATATTGGATTTATAGGGAAGTTAGTTTGAAATTTAGGAATCAAGTTGTACTTCAAAGAACTGTTGTCTTAAAGATGCTTTTAAATCCAATTTTGATATGGACCTTGGTATGTGAAGAAATATTTCTTTGTAAATATCTGTAAAAATAAAGCTTTTCTTGAACCATCTTCCTTAAACATATTTAGCTAATTCTCAAACCAATGTAAACAACAATCTTTACTTGACTATATTTGCGGTGCACATTAATTTTTATGTTTATGATCTTTTCAAATTCCAAAATCTGGCATTTTTACAGAGTATAGAGAACGAAATAAACTCTTAGAATTTCTGATCTCCGAGAAATACGTATTAAGCAAAGCAATTTATTTCTTATCAAAGAGTGTTTATATCGGGTTTTTTTGCTTGTTTAATGTCATTTGTGTCTTTCTTCACTGGGATGTTTCCATAAATTTTCGCTAGACCCTACTAACATTGACTAGCATAAAAATAATGCTAGAAGGAATTTATGCAAATACTTTATAATACTCATTAAGGGAAAAAATAAAGCAAAAATCATGTCATGCAAAAAAATAGTTATTTGGTAAAAAAGCTAATAAGTAAGATGAAAGATACAGTAAGGGAATACTGAATACATTATTGGGTGACATTTTAAACTTAGTTCAAAGTATCTTATTACGCATACCCAGTAGAATTTTTCAAATGTTGTTTTGCAAATTTGTGATATTTTGTATATTAGCAATGCATTAACTTTTTGTCTATTTCATGTAATGCATTTTGCCGTGGGTCCCATTCAACCTTTTCATCAACATATAGTACATATACTACATTATTTACAAAGCTCTTATAAAGATAATATACGGTATAAAATTCTGTTATGAATATGTTTTTGCTCTTTTTTATCATTGAGGCTTAACGAATTTTTACAAATAATTCAAATAGTCAAAATCAGTGCTACATAATTTGGATAAACATTGAAAAAAAATTTTAAACAAAATTCACTGATAGAGATGATTTCATAATTCTGAGAAGATCGATTATAAATATTAAATTTTTTGATTTCATATTAAAAAAAACCCCATTCCAATGAGTTTAAAGCTACAAATATTTTGTCTGTATCTGTCTTACTTACCTTGACTAATATTCATGTAGTGATATTATAAATTTATGTGGGATATTTTGTAACGAATGTTACAAGTACATTACATACAACCTTAAAATATGATTTTTGAAAATTAATTATGAAAACCATAATCATAATAATAACCAAACACAGTGATTTAGAACTATTTAAATAACATTTAAAGTGTTTTTGAAATGGTATTCTAATGATCATTTTCCAAAAAAAATCTGATTAATCATATTTCAATAGTCAGATTAATCAATAGTTTATGGAGGGTAGAGTGCATCAAAAAACCAATGATTGAGTATATCGTCTGAATGTTAAGGTATTTTAGCGAAAACGTTGTTTCCACAACGTTCATGTTTGGACAATTCAGCATCCTTATTTTTCATTTAATCGTGTTTACTCGATAGTAATGAAGTGCAATAATTTGCATACAGATGCATGACCGAAAAAATACTCAAAAGATGTTTACTTTGCTATCTCTTTGGAAGATCCTGTAGCAGCATCTCGGCCTTATCATGTCTGTAAATTACGAATTCAAAATGAAAAAGGGGAGCTTAGGCATGGTTATCCGAGGTCATTAGACATATTTGGATTTCACATAGAAAGCTGTTCATGGTCTGATGGAACATTGATGAGGATCCCAGAAAGAAATTTTGATCTGGATGCTGGCTAAGAAAACAGCTTGAGAAACGAGGTTATTTGCATTCATGCGAGTTCCTTCATACAGGAAGGATAGTGGAGGGTCTTAATTGAAAAAAAAAATTGAAAAACCAGACGGGATTCGAACCCATGATCATCTGTTACTTGCCATTGAATGGCACATTTTCCTCAACGTAGTGGAAAGTTTAATTTATGGCTATATCATAAATTGTCCACATTTGGCATATAAATTTCGTATATAACTTTTAAATCGGTGTACTTTATAACTTTATAACCATATATTGTAGTAATTTATCAATTGTTTTCCTATTGTACTAAATATTCCAAAACTTTTATCTGAATATGTCCTTAACTTTTATTATGGAAAGATAAACACTACCCCTGAATTTCGAATTTAGAAAGTCAATTCAAGAAGGCCAAAATTCAAAAAGGCCATTTTCAGGAGATTGAATTCCTAAGCCAGAAGTGATTTACCTCATACCACAGTTGCTCAAATTGCATGAGCTTGAGACTGAGCTGCATCTCAAGACCTAGAAGCATACCACAGTTGCACAGAAAAATGGCCAAGACGAGCTCATGGCTGTGACAAGATAGCCAAATATGAAGGCCGTGCCACAGTTGCTCAAAAAGCTCAAGCTTTATCTCTTCTTAGCTGCATCTGAAGCTTAAGTTAAATCTTTAGATGACACCCTGCCACAGTTGCAGAGTCTCACATTTGGCTGTCTTGAGCTCGTCTTGGCAATTTTTTCTGTGCTGCTGTGGTATCCATCTAGGACTTGAGACGCAGCTCGGTTTCAATCTCATGCTATTTGAGCAACTGTGGTAGGGGATTTAGACATTGTTAAATCGAAAATACATTATAACTCTGTACTTTCGTTAGGAAGGATATTTTATCGTCTAATTACATGCAGAAAAAGTAATCATTATCTTATTAATTAGCATTAAGTAAACATTATCCTAATTTGTATTCTTCAATTTTCCATTATTTCCTTTAAAATAACTAATTTAATCAGAGAATTCTTACAAATGTATATTTATCAAATGCAAGTAAATAAGAAAATCATTAAAATATGAGGGTAGGCCTAGTATATCATTTTTGTGGGTTTTTTCCCCATTACATTTCTATTTTTAGTTTCATTTCTTCATTCCTTTGTTTTTTAACCAATAGAAGAATATTTTTTTGCACCAAATTGAATTATTTGAAAGAAGGCTTGAGTTTCTACATATAAGATTACATATTCAGAATCAACTTAATGCTCTTGGCAATCAATTTTCTTACTGAAGACAACTAGAAAGCCTGTTTTAGAACTTGAAATTTGATGTAAATTTCATTAAAATTTGACGAAACTGCATTAATATATTGTACGATATACTTATGTGATAACAGATTTTAAATCCTGTTTTAGAACTTGAAATTTGATGTAAATTTCATTAAAATTTGACGAAACTGCATTAATATATTGTACGATATACTTATGTGATAACAGATTTTAAATCATTAATACCTACAAAAGCATCATCATTTGATGTATTTTCATTATTAATGACTGTTCTACATGCACATGGTTAAATTATATTTCCTCTTAATTCACAGGTCAATTTTCTATCAATATTCATCGCAGCTAGTGGGATTAACGATTTTAGTCTTTGCCGCAAATTCACTTATATTTAAAATGTTCACTTTAAAAGGAGAGATTGCAATGCTTCCTAAATAGGGCGAAAATGAGACGAATCGATGTTGTTTAACTTAACAGTGAATGCGCGAGAAGCTGTGTAGTTAGGATCAGGTTAGGACGAAAAAACGTTGTCATGGCTACTGTTGAATGAGACTTTTTCACAACATGGCCGCCGCTTGTTAATGTTCAATTTTACCATAATTTTAGCAGAATACTTATGAAAAAATCTTCAATTAATCATCAAATAAGTGTTTAATGCAATTAACATCGACTAATTAACCTTTTTAATGAATTGAGAAGGCTATTTTCGTTTCAACAACCGAAGAACAGGGGAAAAAAGCATCAATATTGATAAGCATGAGAATAGTGAGTCGAGTTGGCAGATTTAATTTTTTGTTTTTATAGGCACATTTTGCGTCGATTACGTGTGGTTTATGTGAATACTGGCCCATTAATCAGGAATATAAACACGAAAATCCGATATTAAATTTACTTTTTATACCGAAGCACTGGCGAGTAGCTGAGTAAGGAAATATTTCGTTATGTATAGGTAAATACTCGTATCAGGAAACAAAAAATGTTTTTGTTATTATTATTATAAATGTGTACCCTTTAAAATGTGGTAAGAGGCTATTACACGAAACATGTTAACACTGCATCAAAATTTCCATTTTAATATTTAATTTACATATGGGCGAAATTCCCTAAGTGGCTTCTCTTTCGGACGAGAGTTTAAAATCCGAGGTCCCTTGTAGACTCTCTGCACGTTAAAGACCCCTTGAGAGGGGTTGGAAGTCCCCCCTCGTATACGAGGGGATGTGATGGAATTTCATCCCCTGGCGTCGCACGGTGTTTAACACTCAATTTGCAGAAATAGGCCAACGTTAATTAAAAATCAACAAACAAACAACAATTAATATTTAGTACTAGTACATCCCAAAACCCTATGACGCAGTACCAATTCTCCCTCCCCCAATTCTAGCTGTGGCTCAGAACTCCCCACTTTGCGTCATATACCCCCCCCTCTCCGTGGGAAGCCCTTCTGCACATATGCCCATATCTAAGATGGTACCATTCACCACCATGAGTATCATGAATGAGTTGGACTCGTATGTGACCATGTACACTGTCTATCTTTCATACTGTCAACTGTATATTATATTTCTACATCCATGTACATGTACATTTTTGTTACCGCATGTCTAATTTCCATGTATAACTCTTATCGACCTCATATTCTCCAGGAGGGACTGTGGTCACTGTCCTGCTAAGTCTTTGTTTTTCAGCAGGCCTCTCTCATAAACCTTATCAAAACTTGTTTTTATTACAACCTTCGTAAGGCAGCGGTTAAATCAAATCTAATCTAAGCTAAGCAACTAGCGACTATCTCTATCGGGTCCTACCTTAACTAAGTGTTTACACGAGTGGTCCATCTTGTTTTCTCCATTGGCCATATCTTAATGCGCCATTTGTTTATGTGGCTTTCGCACAAATCTAGCCTTTGCCAATGGACTGAACTCTTGTCAAAAGAAACTGCGATTTAAGTGGTAGCAATAAGCGAGGCGTTTTCTTATCGTTGGACTGGCAGACTTTGAACGTTGATAATGACTTCCAAGACACGCTTTTCTTCATTGGACCCACAGACCAGAATTGCTTATGGTCAGTTTGGCTGCCTGACCGTTGGATTTAAGACCCCCCCTTTCCCTCAATTCTCCCTTCTGTCGTTTATTTATTCCGCTTACATGTACTTGTCTCCCTCCCTCTCCTCGATGTCACCCTGGCCCTAAATATGTATTTACGGTTATAAACATAATATATTATGGGGCATAACTTAATGGCTAATGAAGTCCGGAGATAATGGTCGTGTCCATGGAGATCATCTTCTGGAAAACGTATTCATAGATTGTAGCTACAAATAAGTATAACACGAAAAGGCGAAATAGGAAATTGATTTTTACCATCGGGAAATTTGCACTGTTAGGGTTGTGATCCCGTGAAAAGACCAACACGCTTTAAGTGTTTGCATTTTCATAATTCAGTGCAATGTCAAGGTAAACACCCTTTGTAGATAAATGCCATATTCATGTATGGCAGAAATTGATCATTTCTGGTATATCTTGTCGTATTACATACATATATGAGTGTTCATTTATGTCATATCAGAATCATGTTAGGTCTATTCATCATACGACTTAAGGGTTTTCTATTTCAATTTCTATTTTAATGAATGATGATTTCGGATGCCCAATAAGTGTGTGAATTCCTACCTTGTGGCAGTCCTGTACTGACAGTTATAGCCATAAATAGTAAAAAGTTTCCACCCTAGATTCCTTAATGGTCGAACAATGGTATGTTTTCACAATGTCATGATATAGAATTTCATAAATTGATTTAAGTGGCAAAAACAAAGTTTATGTTAACAGATATTTCTGAACCAATTTTAAGATAAAACTAATTGCTTAAATTTGTTCTTTTTTAAAATTGTGACACTACATAAATGATTCTGTTGAAATTTTTAGTTTTAAAGCGCGGTATATTAGTAGCCACTACCAAGTATTTTTCAATTCAAAATTTCTCAAATTATTTGTGGTTGGCATTTTCGCTAAAAGTTTAAGACTGAAGAAAGTTCGTTTTAAGTTTCTTTCATTTAATTATCCTCGATGATAATGATATTGATTTCTGATGTTCATTTAAGTAAACAGCTTGAATTAGTGGAGAAAATTAAAGAAGGATTGGAGCGATGAAATGCAGAAATGAGCATAATGGAGCAATTTGGTAAATAATTAGGACGATTTGAGGCGATGACTATTAAGATAATCTGCGTTTCGCTCGAATTAAACGCTCTTTTATAAATATATCTTAATTAATTGCTGAAAATATTTCATAGGGAATTCGGCATTGCCTCTCGCCATTGTTAATTTTCCCCTCATTTACTCGTGGGAGAAGAAATTGTGGGGAAAATAAAGTTAATTGATTAAGCAAAACCTATATATTTCAAACACAGAGAGCCCTTTGAATATTTCATGAGAAGTTTATATTAAATTCGCGGCTGAAGGACATTATTAAGGACTTATTAATGAAATAATTGGAAAATATTTAATTTGCAAATAAGACGATTAAATGCGAATAGTACATAATGAGGTAACTTGTAGGTACTTCTAGGTAACTTAGGTAATTCAAGTTATCCTGTTTATAAAACATTTTTATGTTGACAAAACATTTTGAATCATTTGCAGGATTACAACAAACAGGATAACTTGAGTTACCTAAGTTACCTAGAAGTACCTACAAGTTACCTCGTTTGTTGTAATCCTGCCAATGATCCAAAATGTTTTGTCAACATACAGCATTAATTGAAATTGCATACAAGAATGAGAATGAATTGAAGCATTTGTTCAGAATAATGATTTTACACAAGTATACAAACTTTCAAACACTTGGCCGGTAAATTTGTGGGTGAAAAATGTTCGTAAAATATATTTGAAATATGATCCGTTTTTTAATAAAAGTGGTTGTAAAGGTGGGACTTCACCGCACCAAAAGCAAAAGCAAAAGCAAAAGCAAAAGCAAAAGCAGAGTTTTTGAAAACATGTTGAAAAAG
>JAQGAE010004543.1:0-12598 GCA_034696685.1 Julus scandinavius | reverse complement strand
GTGCCTGTTGGTGATGGTGCTATGGTTCTCTAATAATTTCGTTTTTGTATTTTCAGCTGCTGCTCGGGGCAGAGGTCGCGGCGATCCGATTCGAGGTGGAAGAGGTGCCAATGTGTTCCAGCGTCGAAAATAATAAAATGTCACGTGTCAGACGATCGTCGCTCATTGTTGAAAACTGAAATCGTTCACGATGTTTTAACTGTCGAAGTTTTTAATTCCATTCCTTCCACTTGTAAGTTTTTGTAATAATAATTCTTGAAAGAGTGATTCTATTACTAATTATTTCATCGACTTATTTACTCGAGTAAAACTGAGGATTACATTTCTACCTTCAGAGTCGAGATTTCGGCTTACGTCCGTTTTCTAGAAACATGTAGATTAATTTCCCTATTTTTCCATGGATCGATACTGCGATATGTTTAGTCGAGACGCTGTTAGACGGAAAAAAGGCATTTATTTACATTCATAAAGTCTATTTACATGATTCACGATAACAATTAATGAGGATCAACGACTGAAACAACCCGATAACATTTGTGTGTCACTAGGATGGCCGCTAATTAGTTTGCATCGAAATATTGTTCCTCGTTAGGCGATGTTCGAGTTTTACGCTGGTCACGCGGCGAGACTTTCAACGCTTGAACTTCTCACGGCCACATTAGATGTTCGGTAATGTTTATAAGTTTTCTAACGCAAAAACTACGTGGCAACGTGTGGACCGCTTTTAACTTTTCACCTAAACAAGTATTCGTTTACTTTGAATCGGGATAAAAAAACCGACTCCGGATAGGAAAAGGCGAGCACCTGTCCAAATAGATAAGCAATCCATCCACAAGGCCGAGGATATTGGGGCTAAAACCCCGTTCAACACCCGCTACGTAACAACGGATATTTAAAAAAATTGGATTTTGTTCGTGTTTAAAGCCCCGTTCTCACGATGCCACTAATTTAGGGACATTGAATGTTGCGTCAGTGCCATCGTGTGAACGGCCGAGGGCACTGACGTTTCAACATCGATTCGGCGATGTTGCCTATCAAAAAATGTTGATATTTGACACCGACGGCACGGCACTAGCGGCAAGTATCACCGTGCGAACGGCCATTTTAGCGGAATCGAGGCGGGATTTAGTCGCCGAAGAGCAGTCGATACACGCGCGTCGTTTTGAAACTTTTTATTTGTTAATCGAAATCAATTTTAAATTAATTTTGGAATAGTGTTCGACTCGCATTTGATATTTTTAAGTTCCGGGAACGATAATGCGGGGAAAATGCCGAAGCTGCCTTTTTGCTAGTCTGTCGATTGTACGGCATAAAATGTTTGCGATGGAAAATTCTGGCAAAACATAAGTATGACACAAAATACTTTAGAAAAATTAAAAATCTACTAAAAACAGTTGTGGGGCAGCCGTGTTGCCCCAAACATTTCAGCGGCATCGTGAGAACGGGTAAATGCCGGGGTAGCAAATGTCCTGACATTAGTGGCCTCGTGACAACGGTGCTTCAGTTGCATTTTTGTTCGATCCTCGAACCATCGATAACGAACAACTCTTTTGATAATGCTGCTTATTCAAACAACTCGTGTGGACGACATCGAGAAACTTGTTTCCTGAGCAATTTCTTCGTGTTTCTCGTCTTAAAACTGCAAATTTCCACTTCTTACAGATGGAAATCTTGTTTCATCTGACATTTCTTTATATAGTGCGGCAAACCATAGGAGCCAAATTCAAACATTTCTCGGCAACTTTTAAAACTAGATAGAAAATCCTTAAAAATAAGACTCTTTAATGGGTTTTTTCTCCAGTTTTCATTTACACCAAGAATTGGTTCCGTGCTTCTTCTCCAAATTAGCAATGATGTTTTTGTAGATTTTGTTATTCTGGGCAATAAACCGAGACTTTAGCCTGTATTCCGTGGCATTTTTCGTCTTAATGCCGGGCCGATGAACCAGAAACGCATTGTCCAGGATGGCCAGATCGTAGTTCAAGAGGCACAGCTCGTACATCTGAAAAAATAAGACGAAAAACCGAAATTAGACTCTGACATCGGATGAAAGTACGATTCCTCGTAGAATTTACTCGCCTGGGTCATCTTGTCCTGCTGCCCCTCCCAAGAAAGCCTCTCGTCGTACAACGGCTCGTTGTTGGTGCCGATGTAGATGGGTTCCCAGCGGTTGAAGGGCTTGTGGCGCTTGATGCTCATGAAGATGCCCAAGTTACGTCCTCGGGGGACGGGCGCCACCAGCCAGCGATTGAGCCGTGGGATGATGTTGCAGAAAGAGCAGACGTGTTTGTGGAAGTAGACTGCCTTCTTGCGGCGGTAGAGTTCCACCAGCGCCGCCTTGGTTGCCGGCACCGTGCCCACGCTTTTGTCCACCTCGAAGATGGGCAGCACGAAGACTTTGCGCAACGGGTGGACGGATGCTGCCGCTGCCGGACCACGCAAGAAGAAGGACGCCAGGGAGGATGCCGGAGTCCGCTCCGTGGCCTCCCAACCGGGCTTCTGGACAAGACCCGTTCTCCTGCCGAAGTCCAGGAAGGCGGGCACCACATCGGCACTCGGATACAGTTCGATGTCCGACGCCAGCACAAAATGGGTTTCTGCGTTCAGCCGCGCGACGTTGCGGCACACGTTGATGGGATACGGGAGACCGTGTCGGTGGCGGTATGACCGCGGCAGTTGGAAGGAGGTGGAATCGCACGATGGTACCGGTGCTGCCGCCGCCGAACCCTCTCCGTACCTGGCGATGATGTCCTCGGCCAGCTTCACGTAGCCTTCGAAGGGCTCCTGGAATGGACCTACCGATTTCTGGAATGCATCTACCGAGTATTGCAACGTCTCCGGCGGTTTCTGGAGTGCCTTCGATGATTTTGACGTGTCTGGCACCTTCGATGGCTCTGGCGGCGAGTATCGAACCACGTCCGCCGAGTTTTGGAGCAAATTCTGGGATGTGCTGGCGTGTGTCTGTTTCACCACCGCAATCGACTCGTTCGTTGCATTTCGGAACACCGAAGGCGCATCCGATGCGTTTAGGATCAACTTCGATGACTCCGATGGTTTCCGAAACGCCTCTGATGCATCGGCAAGCATTTGGTTTGAGTTCTGGAAAGGTTTTGAAGTTTCCGGATACTCCTGGAAAACCTTCGTCGACTCCGGCAGCGACGTTCGACCCGTTGGTCCCAACGTCTTTTGGACCGCATCTGGTGATGTCCCGGACGATTGTCGACTCGGGTCTTTAGATGGCGCTGCCGGTTGAGGGGCTGGGTACACAAAGTGGAAAGTAACAAAATCATGGACGCTGGAGTGGCAGCGCCGCAGCCACAGAGCGTACAGCAGTGCGGTCTTGAAGTCGTCGTGCGGCGCGTAGACGGCCACCGAAATAGGCCCTTGCCAGCGCTGGCTCAGATAGATGAGGTTGTCCAGCAGCTCGTAGGTGGCGTGGGTGGTTATAGTCACGCTCTGGTTGTAAGCGAAGCGTAGCCGGCTCACGAGCAGCTTCTCCATGACTACGTAGTCGCCTCGCCGCACCGCGTTCACCTTGGGTCCTGCGGCTTTTGCAGTGGTCGGCATGGGTCCTGTTGATCGCATCATGGTCGCCTTGGGTCCATTGAGAGGCTCTGCTGTCGCCTTGGGTCCACTAGGGGGTGATGGGTCATCTTCCACCGGACCCTCGAAGAGCGGCACCGTGGGCCGGCGTAGGATGAAACCGTCCGCACGCTTGGAGTCGCCACCTCCGGAGGTCCTTCTGTCGTAGGAGTAAAAGTAAAGCAGCCAGAGTAGGACACCCAGTGCCAGTACGCTCGTCTTCACCAGTGTCCGAGGAAGGGTTCGCGGCCAGTAACTGGGCCGGGCTCGAGGGGGAAGCACCATCGTTGCCGATCTGAAGACAGATGAAATAAAGACAGTGAACGAGTGCTCCTTTTATAACATGCTAAAGGACAGAAATCTAAGGAGTCTGGGGCACAATTGTCTAGCTTCAGGGGCAGCAACAAAGATCATCATGGACAGGATTCATTAATTCTTGTCTATTTTCTATTTTCCCCGCCAGTAATCTACGGCAAAAAACATCCCACATCTTGCATACGAGCTGGTAGACAAATCCTATAAACTACATCTGTCAATTGTATTACTTAATCGAATGAAATGAAATTTTGGTGTTCAAAATAATAAATCATTCATTAATTCTCGCCATATTTTTATTTGAAAATTTGTTTTCGAACATTGTCGCGTGCGTTTAGTTCTCAAAATCGAACGTCGCCGCGTGCGTTCAGTTCTTTAAGTCGAACTTCGTCGCGTGCGTTTAGTTCTCTAAAACGAACTTCGTCGCGTGCGTTTAGGTAACCAAATCGAACGTCGTCGCGTGCCAAAGCGTTCGAAAATCTCTGTTCGAACGCATTCGAAATTCGAATCGGCGCCATTTTGCTTTCGATGATGCACTTATAATTTCCATATCGAAGTTTCTTGAAAAGTAAGTAAATCTCTTGATCTTTTGATCGTTTGAATGACGAATTGAAAGTTTGGCGGTCGCTCGTTTTTCGTTTAGGAAGCCGAGGAATTCGAAGGCGGTTATTTATCGCTGACCGGAGGGGTTCAAAAACAGCTGGACCCCGCATACTTCTACTACTACTAGTTATGCAATTCAAATGAGGATTTTTCACCTTCGGTATAGTATATCGTGATTATTCTTGGCCTCAACATCGAAATGTATACACGTAAAAGTCGACGCTGTTTTTGGTAGGTAAATTTTTTTTTTGTGCCGGAAATATAATTGAGGGTTAAAGGCGATTGAGGTGGGGATGTGATCTTGGCCTTTCTTCTTGTTTCTGGGTTATTCGAGCGTGACGCCAAAAACTCGATGATGAATGGTCACGACACCAATTTCGTTCAATTTGAGGTTTTAAAATTATACGTAATTATATTATCAGGAAATAAATTCATCCTTGCTGCTGGGAGAAATGAATTCTAAGTGTCAATATGTATGGTGAGAAAGGGAGTGTTAAGGTCAGGTTATACTCATCGCATTTTTAAAAGTAATATTATCGTTTAGGAGAAGTAACTCCTAAACAATAATATTTTATTTGTCACTCTCGAGAGTGGTCTCGATAGCGCAAGCGGTTTAAAAAAAATGAACTCTCAAATGGACAGCCATCGATTTTAATTTAAATCTTTGGAAATTTTCACATTTTAGATGTTTTCTCGTATTTAGTAAAACTTATCCGTGTCAAATATGTTCTGCTGGAACTAGTAAAACAATTGCAGAGACTCGGTGGTCCGGAGAAATGTGTTCGTGAACTGAAGCATCGTTCGTGAAGCGAGACAACACGGGGTGTTCGTAAACCGAAACGTTCGTAAACAGAGGTTTCACTGTAGATCATTTAAATTCAAAACGTGATTTTTCGTTATTTTGATTAGAAAATGATTGAAAACTTTTCCCGCGACCATTTTAGAGCCGGAATCGAGTTGAAAAAACACAAAATATAGATTTACTCACAAAATATCCAGTTTATAGAAACGCTAAATCCATGTTGGGAATCTGAGTTTCCAATTTGTCACATGGCCACGAATAATTTTCAATGAAATGTTTTTGTATGGAATTGAAGAAGAGTAGGTGCGCTACTGCACGTCGTTGGTCAAGTTGAAAAACCTTAAAAATGTTGACCAGCCCGAACACAATTCGAGGCGTAAACGAAAACGGGGTCAGGCGAAAATCCTCATTGGTCGAGGGACAATTTGGGCTTTCAAAACAACGGACACTCGCCAAGTTTTTCCCCTACTTTTATTGCAGTTTGACCCCTATGTGGGATAAAACATCCCACATAACTTTGCTTTTTTGTCTTTGAATTATAAGTTTTTTTTTATTTATTCTAGCGACGAGATTTAAATATGAGATATGGGCGAGGAAGGCACACGTGTCTACCTTTTTTCCTTCCTGTTTAGGGCAACATTGTAAGTATAACCTTTGACCCCCTGTTTCACTGCTTGCTTTTATGAACGGGTAAAGAGAGTTTGTATACGTGTATATCTTTCATGACTAAAATTTAACGAGGTTTTCTTAAAAAGTAGGGTCAAGTTTCTGTGAAAGTTTGGCTAAATTTGTGTAAAAGCATGGCGAAATTTCTGCAAAGGTATCGTGGAATTTCTGTAAAAACAACGTGAAATTTCAGTTAGAGTATCATGAAATTTCTGTTAGTTTCATGGCATTTCTGTAAAAGTATTGTGAAATTTCTGCAAAGGTATCGTGGAATTTCTGTAAAAACAACGTGAAGTTTCTGTTAGTTTCATGGCATTTCTGTAAAAGTATTGTGAAATTTCTGTAAAAATAACGTGAAATTTCAGTAAGGGTATCGTGGAATTTCTGTAAAAGTATGGTGAAATTTCTGTCAAAATAACGTGAAATTTCTGTAAAAGTATGGTGAAATTTCTGTAAAAGTATGACGACGTTTCTGTGAGGGTATCATGAAATTTCTGTAAAAGTATTATGAAATTTCTGTAAGGGTATCATGGAATTTCTGTAAAAGTAAGGTGAAATTTCCGTAAAAATAACGTGAAATTTCTGTAAAAGTATGACAACATTTCTGCAAAGGAATCGTGGAATTTCTGTAAAAATAACGTGAAATTTCTGTAAAAGTATGGTGAAATTTCTGTAAAAGTATGGTGAAATTTCTGTCAAAATAGCTTGAAATTTCTGTTAGTTTCATGGCATTTCTGTAAAAGTATGACGTGAAGTTTCTGTGAGGGCAGCATGAAATTTCTGTAAAAATATGGCGAATTTCTGCAAAAAATAACGTGAATTTTCTGAATGAAAGAAAACGATGGATTCCGATGAAAACACTGGCAAATTAATGATTTTAATAAGCAAATTAATTGAGGCGTGTAAAAACGATGTTATCCTGCTATTGTTTTTGTTTTCATGGAGTGGAATATGTTAATGAGATGGGCTTTTTTTATATTTTGCATTTAATGGAAGCTTTTATAGTGAAATGATGAAAGAATGTGACGGGGAATTTGTGGGAAAAACTGGGCGAAGCTGACCATTCAATGCATATTTCATCAACGAATGCACGAATTTCAGAAGAAAAAAACCGATTTTCAGCTAGACGTCAAAACTTAAAATTTTAGATGAAAATTTAACCTCGGTTAACCTCGGTTTAACCTCGGTTTACGAACACCACGTCCATTTGAGAATTCATTGTTTTCAACGATTGCGCTATCGAGAGTTACTCGCGAGAGTACTCTCGAGAGATGGCTGCTCTCAGATAGCGTCCATTGAGAAGGTATTATTTGGATTTACATTAATTGCAATGGATTCGGATTACGAATTTTTCGCTTCACGAACAGGGTCGAGGAACTGATTAAGGTATTAAACCTAAAGTTGAACTTGTTTGATAAGGACATTTTGTAGGAAAGCGATGACAGCAGTTGACTAGTTGTGGTTTGTTTTTTAAAAATAATTCTCACCTCCTTGTTTTTTGTGAGAGGGTCTCGTGACAATAGTATTATGTTGATCCCTTGATTGAATTGTTTGTTATTTTGAAATTGCGCAGATGGTGTCGTCCTCACCCCCCTCACCTTTTCCCAGGTGTCGTTTTCACTTCATAATAATGCTCCCTTTTTTTATAACCGTATTTTTAATAACCCTCGAGGGGCCTCTGCTTTTTTTTACTTTTTCATTTCTATTTCCTGTTATTTTTGTTTATTTTTTAAATATTTTTCTGAACTAAGATCACGATGAGCATCTATTTTTTTCACGTTTTTACAGCGCTTATTTTGTGAAGTTGGTCAAATTTTGATGTCCAGCATTCGGTACTTATTTTTTAAGCTAAATAATCCAAATTGATTTGGATTTAATCCATGTTAAATTGGATTTCAGCCAAGAAATCATCTTTGTTGACTTGGATTTTAGCTAAGATATCATCAAAGTAGAAATGAATTTCAGCTAAATAATCATCCCTGTTAAATAAAATGTAAGCTATAATTTCATCTATGATTAATTGGATTTCAGCTAAACTGAATTGGATTTCAGCCAAAATTCATCTTTGTTGATTTAGATTTTATCAAGAATTTCATTTAGGTTGAAATCAAGATAAGCTAAAATAATCATCCTTGTTAAATTTTATTTAAGCTAAGATTTGGTCTGTGATTAATTGTATTTTAGCCAAATTGAATTGGATTTCAGCCAAGAAATCATCTTTGTTGACTTGGATTTTAGCTAAGATATCATCAAAGTAGAAATGCATTGAAGCTAAATAATCATCCTTGTTGAATTTGATTTAAGCTAGGATTTCATCTATGATTAATTGAATTTCAGCTAAATTGAATTGGATTTCAGCCAAAATTCATCTTTGTTGACTTAGATTTTAGCAAGAATTTCATGTAGGTAGAAATCAATTTAAGCTAAAATTTCATCTAAATTGTGTTGGATTTCAGCTTGCAATTAATCCCTGTTGACTTGGATTTTAGCTAGGATATCGTCAAAGTAAAAATGAATTTCAGCTAAATAATCATCCCTGTTAAATAAAATGTAAGCTAGGATTTCATCTATGATTAATTGGATTTCAGCTAATAAATCATCCTTGTTGACTTGGGTTTTAGCTAAGATATCATCAAAGTAGAAATGCATTGAAGCTAAATAATCATCCTTGTTGAATTTGATTTAAGCTAGGATTTCATCTATGATTAATTGAATTTCAGCTAAATTGATTTGGATTTCAGCTAAAATTCATCTTTGTTGATTTAGATTTTATCAAGAATTTCCTTTACTAGGTTGAAATCAAGTTAAGCTAAAATAATCATCTTTGATAAATTTTATTTAAGCTAGGATTTGTGTTTTAGCCAAATTGAATTGGATTTCAGCCAAAATTCATCTTTGTTGATTTAGATTTTATCAAGAATTTCATTTAGGTTGAAATCAAGTTAAGCTAAAATAATCATCCTTGTTAAATTTTATTTAAGCTAAGATTTGTGTTTTAGCCAAATTGAATTGGATTTCAGCCAAGAAATCATCCTTGTTGACTTGGATTTTAGCTATGATATCATGAAAGCAGAAATGAATTAAAACTAAATAATCATCCTTGATAAATAAGATTCAAGGATTTAACCTTTTTTTTAATCAACCACTTTAAAATATTTCGAAAATGACTAGATGAAGAATTGGGCGAAAATGCGTCTGATTTTAAATATAATTATTTTTCTATAAATCCATCTTTTGATCAATTATTGTAATAAATTGATAAAAATCTTACCTTAAACATCGACGAATGGCTGAATAAACGGCTAATTTCATCTCCCTTAGCTATTGTTTCAAATATTGCATTTGATCCGAGGGAATTCTCCCTACGATGGACGAATGAAAATCCATGGCTAACAAGGAATTTGCTGCACTCATCGCTAATTGATCCAACATTATTTTACTATAAAATAGCATTTAACGAAAATATATATTTTCCTCGAATTTCGTGGGGATTTTTGTGGGTGAAAAACACGATGGAGCGCATTTTTTGGCAACATTCATTTCTGGGATTTGTGTTTTTTTTTTTCCGAGGATTTCGTCGGATGTTTTGCAACTCCCCTCGTCGCATCGAATGAATGAATCCCACAAAGATCAATAACGAAAATAGCATCACTACCAAACAAAACATCCCAAAAACATCTTCCATTCTTCAATTTTAGTCGAAGGTCGTCGTGTTGGTGCTGCCATCTTCATTATTTAATTTTAGGAAAAACAAAAGTTGAATTTATCAAATTTCACATTTTGCCTAATTGCGTTGTGCCATGTTTTGTGCATGATGGGAAACCGGATAATTGCACAAACTGGATAAATACACATATATGCTCCATGTTTTGTACATGATACGAAACCTGATAATTGCACAAACCGAATAATTGCTCATATTCTCCATACCCTAAACTTTTGCCCCATGTTTTCTACATGATGGGAAACCGTATAATTGCACATATGCTCCATGTTTTCTACATGATGCGAAACCGGATAATTACACAAACCGGATAATTGCTCATATTCTCCATACCCTGAACTTTTGCCCCATGTTTTCTACATGATGGGAAACCGGATAATTGCACAAACTGGATAAATGCACATATTTTGCAAGCCCCACGTGCTACATTTGTATAGAATTGTGACCGGATAATTGCACATATTCTCCACGCCCTGAACTTTTGCACTATGTTTTGTGCATGATGTGAAATCGGATAATTGCACATATGCTCCATGTTTTGTACACGATGTGAAACTTGATAATTGCACAGACCGGATAATTGCACATATTTTTCATGCCCTAAAATTGTGTGCATGATGGGAAACCGTATAATTGCACATATTTTTCATGCCCTAAACTTTTGCGCCATGTTTTGTGCATGATGGGAAACCGGATAATTGCACTTATTTTTCATGCCCTAAACTTTTGCGCCATGTTTTGTGCATGATGGGAAACCGGATAATTGCACATTTTTTCATGCCCCAAACTTTTGCGTCATGTTTTGTGCATGATGGGAAACCGGAGTCAAAGTGGGCGTTGCCGAGGCGGCGTCGTCACGAGGTTCCATTTAGTGCTCGATTCCGCCGCTGTGCGTCTCTGTTGTTTTCAAAGTGGGCGTTGCCACGGGGTTGCCATGGCAACGCGCGGCGTCGTCGTCACGAGGTTCCACTTTGGGTCCTTTCGTCACTTGTTATTATTTCATTTGTTGGTCGTCGTTTCCATGGACGTTTCATCAGCGAGGTGACACAAAAACCGATAAAAGCTAAAACAGTTGAACAAAACGCACGCAACGAAAACAACGAGCTAGCTCTCACCACACACCGAAACAACTTTCAAAACTTATAATCAAAAAGTGTACTTTTATTTGTGAACACGTCGAACGCTGGATAGACAAGTGAATAATGGTGAGTTTATAAAACTAGAATTTAATTAATTTCGCCAGCTATTAATATGCAAATCGTTCATTATTTCCTAATATCGATTTGCAATATTTTGCATTTTTACCATTCTCTGGTGAAAAAAGCAATATAGAAACCAATAGAGATTTCTATTGTTATTTGAACACTTTATTGGTTTTAATTGTTTTCTATTGGTTTCTGTATTGACTTCTATTGGCTTCTATTGACTTCTATGGTTTAGCTGTATTGTCTGAACAATAGAAAACAATTGAAATCAATAAAACCAATTAGAAGTTTTCTATTGATAGCAATAGAATAACAATAGAAAACAATAGAAATCTCTATTTTTTTTTCACCAGGGTTTGCTGACATTTAAAATTTCACTTTGAAATTTTTTCCATTATAATTTTAACCAGTATTTTTAAAATGTGTTTCGAGGATATATGGAACTATTTGGGTATTTGGGATATTCTTCTCTCCCCCCCATTCACCCCTTCCCCCTCCTATTTCCCCCCACCCTCCCCCTTATCCACTGGCATCTGAAAAACAACAGTTTTTCTTGTGTTTAATTTTTTTTTTCATTATTTCTGAATATCAATTTGCCATATTTGCATTTTTACCATTTGCTGACATTTAAAAATTCATTTTGAAATTCATTGTGAAATTTTTCCATTATAATTTTAACCAGCATTTTTAAAATGCATTTCGAGGATATTTGGCACTATTTGGATATTTGGATATTTGGACTATTTCGTCCATGGCGCCCTTCCCCCCCCCCCCCCCCACTCTTCGATGTATGTCAACAGTCGGGAATGGGGTAGGGGGAAGGGGAATGGGGTTATTGGACAAATATTCGTCCAAGGCCATTATTCCCCCCCCCCTTCCTCTTCGATGAAGTTTCCCCTTCCTTAGGTATACGGTCAACGGGTGAGGGAGGGGGTGTAGACGCCACTTTCTTAGCATAAACTTTACTCCCTCCCCCCTCCACCCCAGAAACACACCTTAAAATGAGCCCTCCCCCCTTTCTTAAATAACGCAGTGTACGTCATGTTTCAACCCTCCCCCAAGGGAACCCTAAAAAAAACATCTATAAAAACAATAAAGCTAGTTTTAATTATTGCAGAATTAATCGTGGTATGTTTGCAACATTTCAGGAATTCCTTAAACTAAAAGCGCCATTTTGAATTTGTGTATTTTTGTTTTGTGTCCAGCCGCCATGAGTGCGCCCCAGGCCACTCGCCAGGATGACCGCACGCACCGACCCCCGAGTCCATCGCTGTCCGAACCGCCGACGTTCAAGCTGAAAAAAGCCGACGACGACGACGACCGCGATGCCTCCTCCTTTGACAGGCACAGGAAGAGCAGCTACTCGGGCCACACCACTTTTGCTGCCTTCGGGTGAGTTAATATTAATGAACTTATTAAATAACCATGCTCCGTCGAGGCCTAGTCACAAAGTGACCACCAACTACGAACAAGGAAGGAGGCAGAGGAAGCTTCTTCAAGTCCACTAGGGCCCCATCCTAACTACGACTAAGGCCCCCCCCCCCCATCCTAATTACAACTAGGGCCCCCAATCCTAATTACAACTAGGGCCCCCAATCCTAACTACGACCTGGGCCCCCAATCCTTACTACGACCTGGGCCCCTCCCCATCCTGTTAAGACTAGGGCCCCATCCTAACTGCGACTAGGACCCCAATCCTAA
>JAQGAE010004542.1:0-12599 GCA_034696685.1 Julus scandinavius | reverse complement strand
GCATTGTTTGAAACCATATATGTAGTGCTATGGCGTACCAAAAAAAATATGATCCAACCTGCCCCGGTCTCCCCTATGTATTTTTTCATTTTTTTGTGCACTATGCATTTACTATACATAATAACTTTCAATTGTGAACGTAACCATTCCCTTAAACACACGCAATCGCACAACAGCACTATGCACTAAACCTCTATATTCTCTATATTAGTAATTCAAACCTAAGAAGTATCTCAGAATATATTCAGATTATCAGACATATGGTCACGTTTTTCTAAAATAGGAAAAAAAAATGGTCGACTGACGCTTTACATATACTTATTTCTAGCATTACATCATTTACACATGATGTGCACTTAAAAGATTATTTATTTCCTGTTCAAAACTTGCACTAGTCCATTTTAGGAAAGATCGAGGCTGTTTTAAGGGTCAAAGTTGATCTAACATTATGTTAATAAAACATTGTAACTTTATCAGATGCTTATATTACTCTCTTAAACCCAACTACATATTATATTTCACAAATCCCAATCAAGATGACTTTTTCAGAATGTTTTTATGTTAGCGTTGACCAGTTTTTCTCCCTTCATTTGATGCACCGAGATCGAACATTTTGTGTGAAATGGTTGCTATATTTGTGTCAAAATGTGTAATGTGTGCATTTGTGGAGGTGTGCAAAGTGATAAAACCTTTTAGACCCATTTGAAATCGAACCATGCACTTCATTGATTCCTGGCGATGTGAGTGGCAGTTAGCGTTATAGCACTAGAAATGCATTGGCATTAATCCGATGCGGTATTTTTCCTAGGGATGTATGACAAAATTCAATTTCTATATCGTGCATTAACGACGTGATTATAAGCAGTGAAATTGCGAATAAATTGCATCGAGCGAGTGGTAAGCGTTTCCCCAAAAGCCGCCTATGGTAAATGCTGTCGAGAGAGTGCGACTATTTCTCCACCCCTGAAATTGCCTTCTAAATTCGCGAATAAAACGCGGTATCCGTCCTTGATACTCGTATTGATTTGCATCCCGAGTGTATCTTTTCTTTGACCCACTCTTTCAACAGTTCTCCCTCTCTCTTTCCAACGTGGCAACAAGCCAATCTTTGCCAGCGTTACCATGGAGATCCACGCTTCTTCCTTGAAAAATCAAGGTGTAGGGTATATGCAAACAAAATGATTCTTTGCTTATCTGGAAAAATGGTGGTGACCGAATCTAATTAACGGCAACGTAACCGTTTCAACGTCGACGCTATTTCCAAGCATTGCCGGCACTTAGGTGCTAACGAAATTTCCGAAAACGCATAATTAAATGTGCCGAAACATTGCAGGAAACCTTATTACGAGAAATTTTATCTTTATTCTTCGGGATAATTAATTAGAGCAAGCTTTATTAAACCTGGGAGAAGACTGCGGAGTAAAAATAATGAAGAATTAAGATGTTATTCGCAACCTGAGCACATTTACTTAAACCACTGATAAGTCAAATGCCTGGTTAGTATAAACATCGGTTTTTACTTAACAAGCCGACATCTTTTTTATGTTAACAATCTTATTACGTATTTCACAACAGCTTCAACACAGTGTCAGAAAATGAAAACCAAGTTTTGCATGTTTAACATAATAATTTGATAATAAATATTGTATTTATTGTAACACATTGTCGATCTTTAAACTACTATATATATACTTGGAGTAAACAATTCTGAATATTATATATTTAATAAAAAATATGTATTTCTAACAAATTTTAATTTCGGTACTTTTCAATACACCGACAAAGTACAATATGTAGTGCAATACCTGTGTGGTTTTCTGCATGGGAAAGGCATAATCCATTCATTGATCCGACTTAAGGTTGCAGTTGCTATTCTGAGCGTTATAGAGGAATGGGGCATAACTTCACTGTTTTGACTCAATTGTGGCTGTCATTTCAAAAATATATCAAATTACGTTTTATATTGTTTTGGAATGTAAAATATCTGTATATTGGATTGAAAAACTTCACTGATTCTGTATGTAGAGGCATGTTTACAAAATTACGATCTTAGCTTTGACATTAATTCAGGCAAGGTGATTTGGGGCCATGACGTACATGGCTGACAGGTGCGAATATTTAACATTTCCTAAAGCAATATATAGTTAATAGATCATTCATGCCAAGAATTTGGACTTTCACATCTCCTTCCTGAGAATTTTAAACCGATGCTAGTATATTTAATTAGGATAACCACATTAAACAACGCATGTTAGCGCTAGGGATTGCATACTTGTATGCAGACCTGCACAGTACTGCTTACTTGTCTGCAGATCTATACAGTACTGCTCACAATATGTACATATTGAAAAAAATGTTGTCAGATTTCGGCAACGATGTAATTTTTCGTTAAGACCTGCTCTCCTGACATTTTGACAACAAGAACCTACGAGATCCTTATATACAATGACAAGGAAACATTATGAAAATTAACCTTAAAAGCTCATTACAGTACTAAATTTCATTTTTACATGTCTTGTATCGTATCCCTACAAATTTCATAATGAAAATGGCCTTTTGACTACTAGCTATAGTTATGTTTCTCCAATGCCGAATATTGCAACAAAATGGATCGTCATCCAAGATCCCTGAAAGAATCATGGCTTATAGAAAAAAGAACCTCCTTGTTCGATTCAGCTGCTTTTGTCACCAAACGGCGATGAAGATGGTCGATAACTTGTAAACAAACATTGGGAGCTCATCAGTATGCCAGTCATTTTCTAGTGTAAATTCAGCGCTTGTGTCAAAACGCGAAGAAACGCCCGCGGCTACTTTCTCTAATGACAGCCATTGTGCGCCTCTCCCTATCACACGCCAAATTTCCTAATCAAAACATGGCCCGGCTTGGGCTGCATAAAAGCTAATTGCTGCGAATGAACTTCTAGCCATAAAATGACAGCACGACGCATTCGTGAAATCGGCTTCGGCTTTTAATTTCACTTTGGGATTTTCATCTGTCAACACGCCAATGTACCCGCTTCAAACGAATGGCACACAAAACTAATTACACTTACTCCAAGTTCAGCACCCCCTGGTGGCGTACCAACCTTTAACATGATATGTTTGCATCCACCCATTCCATGAAACACGTGTCCATTTGCCTGAAATGGGCGGAGCAAAACAGGTCGACCGCCGCACATGTATCATACTTAATTCCAGATGGGAGAACGTTATATTAACTTTGTAAACAAACGTGTGCTCTATTTTGCTTACTCCAAGTTGATGTTACCATAACATAAAACGTTTATACTCGATTGTTTAATATGTTGTTTACTGGTTTCACAAGCCTACATGTTTAGTTATACTATAATTTATCAAATTTTGTGTCATAACGAAGTTATATTTAATGTGATGAGAATTTAAATCGTCAAAACAGATGAAAATTGGATGCATTGGCTGTAGTAGACAATCAATTATGGATTCTGTCTAGATCTGTACAGTATATTACTGCTGCTAACATGAGAATAAATTCAAGCATATGATAAACCAAAGGAAACATTCTGTGTACGAGTACAAGGCCAATTCAGCGTTCAGATTGGGCTTTGGTATATGCCAGGAGGAATTATGCCCCACTTATTTGTCATGTTTCTCAAATCTATGAGCCTTTCCAGTATCTGAAGTGCTAACAATTCACATCCCTTTGAAATAAGATTGTGAAGTCGCCACTTCTGTAAGAGAGCATTAACCATATTTCTATTTCAATCACGTAAAGGAACGTTCAGAAAAATAGCCAAGGGTGAGTAATCTTTTCAGCAACTAGCAACATACAAAATACATTACCAATTAATTGTTTATTCCTTGTTGATACCTGTTGGTATCGGAAATTAGTTTACTTACTATGTCGGAAATGACCCTTTAACTATAGAGTTAATCTGTTTATACCAATAATTTGAAATCATTTTTTGCGTCTGTAAGCATTATAAATCTAAAGCTATATGAGAACAACCTTCCTTAAATTTGACAATGGGTGTGCTATCAATATTTGTAGTTTGGTGTCTTTGCTTATTGGACGTGACTAAAACTTTGACTACATTAACTAGAATTACACATAAATGCATTATATTTTACATTAACGAATTGCTTAAACATGTTTTCTCATTTCTTTGTTGCTGCTTATCTAACACAGCATCCAATAGCTGATCAATGTGACCAAATGCAATTGAGGTTGTTGCTATGGTTCCTACTTTATTTCTCATTTCTTTCCCTTTGTCAACAAGGTAAGTATAGAATCCAATAAGTAGTGATCTTATTGGAATAAACCAGACAAGGAATAATTTGTTTTATCTCTGAGTCTATGCTTAACCAAAGTTTAGAGCCACACTCAAGTATAGCTTAACAATATTAAATTTCTCGTAATGATAATAATATTGTCCCTAATTTGCTCTCGGTGCAGTATCAACTCATTTATTCATGCAGACAAACATAAATAGGAATATGTTTTTTTTTAATTTTCTCATCCCACAATCAACATTTAATCAAACGTAGTTTACTACTGTTTTATTCATGTCATTCACGTCTTCGTCTATCAAATCTACTGCCCATACAAAAAATGACTTTCAGAATTCTGCAGAATTCACCATCCTAAATCTCTGCAGAAAAGTATGTTTCAGAATCTATTACGCTGCATTTCTGCAGAATATATATATTTTTTAAAAATTGTTCACAGGGGGAAACAAACCTGGAAACTTTCTAATACCAGCTTAACGCTTTTACCCACTCGGCCACCTGTACTACTTGAAAGTGAAGCATTAGAAAAGGGAGTTATGGGTAGCTAATACTGGGACTTCATTACCATTAAGGTTTAGTGCTTAATGCTTAATGCTTAAAGTTTTATGTTTTTATTTATTAAATATTATGTGATGTGAATGTGATTAGAGGGGTTTATTAGATTATAGGGGTTAGATTAATATTTTAGGGAGGTTTATTAGATTAGAGGGGTTTATTAGAGAGGTTAATTAGATTAGAGGGGTTTATTAGATTAGAGGGATTTATTAGTTTAGAGTATTTCTGCAAGCATAAAGCATCTTTAAAATTCTGCAGAAATTTGGCTGAAAGCTGTGCAGACTATTTTCTGGGAATACAAATTGCAGAATTGTATCAAATTCCTGCATAAACTATTCTGCAGGAAACGCACTGGGATATTTTTCTGGTCATTTTCTGCACATCATTTTTGTACGGGTGTATATCATGCAGGCAGGGTCTTATCAATGAATAAAAATTAAAAAAACGCAGCATGGCAACAAAACATAATTAACCCCAAAAAAGTGAACATCCATGAAGCTTGCTTGACTCTATTTCCTCGCTGATCTGTTTCGCAAATGGGGTTTGGATATTGCTTTTCCTTATTAGTGGATGCTATTTGGTGCGTGTGAGTGTACTTTGCAAGCTTCACTTCTAATAAAATAAACAAAATGAAAAAGATTGATGGCATTTCCTTAAAAGCCCATACTTCCGGTGTTCGATTAAAACGCTATATACATGTTGTACAGATTATTTTTTACGTGCATGTATTTTATAAATGGATGTGACTTTTATGTACCGAAGGTTCTACATTCAATAGTGATAAAGTGCATGTCCTGTAGTAGCAGAAGTTGCAAGTTTGCTCTAGTGTAGGTGTATTCGTCATTTAACATTAAAGAGGGGTGGGTGGCTTAGTTATACAGAATACGTGAGTTAGGAAAGGCTCTGCCTTATAGCCGGTTCCCAACCGAAGCAGATATCTGTATTTGGATGCGAAATATGTCGCCCTGGGCAACAGTCGCCATGGCAACTGTTTGTTCATCTCGCTTTCTCCTCTGCCGTCTGGTTTCTTCTATTTGGCTATCATGAAAATCTAAGTACCGCTATATTTAATTCATATCGTTATAAAGCTCTGCGGCATTTGTAGGAGGGATTTAAAGAGTTTAAAAGGTATAATCTGTGGTATAATTAATCATTTAATTAGTTTTATGAATGCAGAGGTCAATTGTACCCATAGCGACAGCATTGGCGTGAAGCGGTTTTGTCCTAGTGCTAACATTGCCCTGAAAGATAAATATGCCAATAAGATGTCTTAAAACAAGATTCCTATATCCTTTGCCAAAAAAAATTGGTTTCCTATATATTTTAGGATTAAAGATATTTGTGTTTTTACTTCAACAAGCGGGATTAGTGCAAATTAATCGTAGGTGTATTAAAAGGTACTTGTATATTAATAAACAAGTTGAAGTATGGTATACAACATCAAGCTTGCTCTTCTGGCAAAATTAATATAAATTTAGTAGTTTATCAGTTTTACCAAATATCAAAACCAAACCAAACACTAATTTTTAATACAATATTATAATATTGTGAATTATTTGGCTGCACATTTTATGGAAAGTTTGTGTTATTTTTCTCACATACTTGTGAAACTTATTCAGGCTCTTAGTTGTACGAAACCTTGAAGCTGATATAAATTTCTTTGAAATTAAAACGCAGAGTCATTTGCAGCAATATTAAACAGCAGCCTGAATAAAGAAATCTCCAGTGTTATGTTCATAATTGCCAGTTAAGCATTGTCGTAGCAGGGCGCATTTTATTGCCAAGTAGATTTCAATGTATTCCAATATTAATGAGCATCTATGGCAGGATTAAAGCTTTTATTCCTTGTATTCTGAGTAGGGCTTCAAGAAAACACATTATTTGCACATTATATTGTTTGTGCAGTGTCATATACGGGTTCTTCGTTTCGCATGCACTTCATGGCTAATTTGCCAACAGCTTACATCGTATTGATCTGTTGAAATTGTAAATTGAATTCACAAATTGCATATTGGCCTTCACCACATGGTGGTAAGAACAGCAAACTCAAACGTGCCCACAGTGTAAGTAGGGAAAATACCTACAAGTGCACATATACGGTATTTATGCTCTTGGAAAAGCAATCACCTTTAAAAATAAAAACTCATTACAAACATTGGGTTATCCTAATTTCGAATTTGTTTAGCAAAATGAGTTTTAATTCACCAGTTTGAATCTAGCAGTCTTGAGTACAAAAACAAGGTCCTACATGTGTTTATCAAATTGAAAGTTATTTTGATTACAGAAAAATATATTTCTGTATAATTTCTTTCAATTTCTGCAATACATTTTTTAAAAAAATCATGTGTGTTCTTTGAAATAAATCAAACTACACTGTACAGTAGAACTTGTTTCTTATGAATTTATCTTTAAACATTTATATTACTTATATAGTAGGTCTCAATTTATTAATGTAATTGTTGTTTAATGTTGTTCAACATACGTGTAAAGCTGTTGGAAAATATCAATAACACGTTTCATTTTCTGATGCATTTCTGTGAAACAAATTCTTCTTTGAGATTCCACCTAGGGAAATTTCAAACAATTGTTGAAGTCCATTTATGTAAATAGTGTGCATTGTTTTCACTATTGACGCATTGTTGGTAGGGGCATCAACCCTGTATTTCTGCCAGAATTCTTCAAAAAACAAACAAACGATGTATACATTTATAGTTCATCGTCATGCTTAACCAATTTAGTAAATATGCCAAATTAATGTTCGGTTAACATCCTTAGATTAAGAATAAAAATTCATAATTACTAACAGAGTTGTATTGTCTAAACATGTCGATTTTCTTTGTACTTTAGTGCAGATGCACTAAAAGAAAGGTAGGTAAGGTGAAGGGAAAATTAAAACAAAAATAATAAAATAATGTTGCAATCGTTCTAAGCATGTCGATGTATTGATGAAAAAATTAAATTGAAAAGGAATTAGAGCACTAGTAATTTATTATATTACATACATATTTTATTTAACGAGATAAATTGAAACTTTTTCCAAAGAATTTCTTTTCAACTACCTCTTTTGGAGTGTAGTCTTTTAGAATATTTTATTTATTCTCTATTATTGTATTTATAAAGTTCATTCTTGAAATCTAATTAGATAAATTCATGTTCAGCCAAGATCTGAGAGGCACTTTTCTATATATTTCTGTACATTGACACATGCATTATATTTAAAAGTACGAGGTATGCGTATACTAACAATCGAATTTTGATAATTTGATTAGGCAAATCATCTGCTGTATTGTTGTCACGTTGAATTCATCATTTACGGCATTTTAATATACAATGTAGAAAGCTATTGATAAATGCAATGCTAGTTTTTAATGGTAAACAAGAATTTTTCTTAAAAATCACACGTTCATAGATGCCATTTTTGCAATATGCATTCATATTTCAGTGTGCGATTAATTTCATGTTCATGAAACCGTTCATTATTCACGGTTGAAGATTGTAGATGAGAGCATTCTATTTAATGGCAAATTTTCATAATGAAATAAGTATATAAGCGTCACTGGACATTCACTTTTCGAAATTGCTCCGTCCCATCACCATTTATGGCTCAATGCTTTCAGTTTTCATTAATTCTCTTCCGTCCTTATCTACTCTCAAATACAGTCGTCACATGTATGTATTTAACAACTGATGGAAATGCATTATTTACATAAACAGATATTTACGTATCAGCACTATGGAATTTGTCAGTGGAATAATGAGATATTCAATTTAATAACAGTTTGCTGGAACGACATTTTTGAAATCAGAAATCATGAGATAAGCAATTTCAGTTTTAAGAACCTGTCGGGTTTTAAAATTGAGTATATTGAATAAAAATTAAATCAAACGCAATTTTTCAAAATAATATCCGTGCATTACATTACGTTTTAAATATGAAATTTAATTCGGAAATACCGCTGTTTGTATCCAGGTGGAAAAGCTGTACATGGACATGTATGGGTCATATATATAGCCATTTGTGCACCATATATGGACCACATTTCGCCAATGATTTGTCCTGTAAAAGTGATGATAATATGGTTCATATAAGACTACAATGTCTGTGTGCTCGTATATGTAAATTCATGCATGCACATATGTTTACATGTTCAAATAATCGTGTATACATGTGTAGCCATTTACATGTTCATGCCCACTTATGGCATATATACTATTTTTCCACAGGAGTAGATATAGTATTATAAACTAAACATATTAATTATATAAAAACGACAACTGGTGTTTCACTGGTTATGACCACATACTGTATGTTTGCATGAACACTTGTGCATACCTGCAGGAATGCTTCATTATTATTCTGTATTTTATATTATCAAAATGCAGTTGTTTTTATTTGATTTGCAGTCCTGTGACTATTTTTTTGCAGCGCAATGTATTCCTAAAGATTCAATATGAAAATTTCAACAAGATATATTTTATC
The DNA here is from genome assembly GCA_034696685.1 of Julus scandinavius. NCBI lineage: Eukaryota > Metazoa > Arthropoda > Diplopoda > Julida > Julidae > Julus > Julus scandinavius. The sequence continues at coordinate 3,298 of JAQGAE010004542.1, read as the reverse complement.
AAGCTTTTTAATAATCTTTAATGAATTATGGATTGCCCTTGTCTGACATTTTGCCAATATGATTAAAGCGCTATAAAGCTATTTTGGCACATTCGTCCGCTGCTTAAAGCGATCCTTTGCATCCACACTGTAAACACGAAACATTAATGCTGATTAAAATAATTTGATAATGGGCTTGGGAAATAACCGTCTATTGATTTTTAATTAGAAGATAGTTCCTAACGTTAATTATTCTACCTAAAACAGAAGAAAAACGACTTGGTTCGTCTTTTGCATTGACTCTGTACAAAAAGGTGATGAAACCGTGCCAAACTATCGAGATTTTAGTTAAATATTTGCGCATTGCTACATACGACTCACGCTAGTTTCAATTTTGACAACGAACTAGGTTGTCATAATATTTGTGCTCGCTCTCCAGGCTTTTGTAGTGAAAATCAACGTGAAACTCTTTGTTTACCTTGAGGAGCATTTTAATCGATATCTTCCTCATCATCGTTTTTTTTTAAACAGTTCGGATATGGTTTGCTATCTGACTTCACGGGTCAATCCCTAAGCTTGACTTTCATCCATTCCTTTAATTTCCTTGCTAATATTTTTCATTGGACCTCCATGTTTTTTTCCTTCGTTTTTCGCCCCTAGAGATCTTTACTCGGTTACTTTTACTTGGAAATTGGAGGGTTTTTTTCTGTCAGCTTCCAATGAAAAATAACTTAGCTGGATATGTGATACTTCATGGGTCTCGTGCGATGCACTAACATGTCCTAATCAGATGTTAAGAATGAGAACTGGATAGGTGTGAGGAAGCACAATACACACGTCCAGTAGTATTAAATTTTACTAGCACCTCGTATCAGTAACTTCACTCTGTATTACATTTTTCTTGGGAGTGGTGCTTGTTATTGCGGACTATCATATGTCTGAAGTAGTTTGGTTTGGCGTAGCAAGAGGATGAATTACAGTCTGCATACGTGTTCGAGTACATTAACTTCGATAAATGATCCTCGGATTAATTGTCCAGTTTACAATTTATAGCGCATGCAGGTTAATACAATTCTAACTCTTGCCATTTAATACACCATGGTCTGAATTTTTTGTCGATATTATGTTTCTCAAAAACTTGACATAAATCAAGACAATGCAAAATTATATTTGTAATTGATTACAGTTTTCTGCAGTGAATTTAAAAATGACTTAGTCAGTGTTGGGAATCTTTGTAGGGTATAACTATTACGGAAGTTGTGATATTTGGTTAATCGTCCATCAATTGATTTACATTAAAATTAAGCTGACATTCTTTCAGTCTATATAGCAGTTTCGCAGTTCATCTCACGATGTTCTCATGAGCTTTAAATTAATTAAAACTGCATATTTGTACCATATTACAGCTAAGAGTTTTTCTCAACATCCATACAGTATGTAAAGCTTGTTTTTTGTTGTTAAAATATTTGATTTTCATGAAGGCGAGAAAAAACACACAAATATTTTCGTATACAAATATCGCGATGCCATTTTCGTCTTCTTCTGACAAGTGATTTGTCAAGGAAGCAATATGCTGCACGGGTCACCAGTATAAGTCAGTCAAAGTCTGTACGTGCGTGTTTTATTTATCGATTTTGTGGAACAAAATTCGTCGCATATTCCAATTGTCTGCCACAGCTTCCGGAGTTTCTTAACATTCGATTTCTAGCATTTTCTGTGTATTTTCATAATGCCCATGTTCCATTTGTACATTAGGCATTAGGTCCATTTTGGTTTTCAAAAAAAGAGTTTAAACTCAAAGAAATTGCAGAAATTCCGCGTTCTATGCATGGTCAATTAAGATTGAATTTCCAATGTATGGTCAAAATCTATGATCCATTCTGCGATTTGTGCATTCATGACTACGTACAGATGGCCCTGACAGGCCGCCAGATTTGCTTTTCCAATATTTGGAAGGCCTATGTCTGTAGGCAAGTTTAAGCTTGGCTGACCAATGGACAATTTATTATTCTGGTGTGTGTCCAACCATCACGAGGGCTCAGGATATCTGCATGCCAAGCTCATATGGTATAAGAACTTTCCAAAAACATCGTATTACTATGCGTGTTACATCAATCGCACAATGTAGGTTATCTCTCAGGTTCACATTAAGCATGCATGGTGCATCATCAGTCCATATTTTCATTCTTTGTAAGGAATACATTGTTTTCCTTAATTGTTTCAAGTCACACGAGGATAGTAATGGGACAGCATGGCACACAACACTACGAAAACATCAATTTTATACAATGCATGTGTTTGTTTTGTCTAAAATTTGAAATGTATCAGTTTTGTTTGAAAATATTTGTAACTTAGCAATACCTATTATTCTTTGAAAACTCGTATAGGTATTGAAACGTCATCTTCAATAAAGTGACACATACTCAGCATGAGGAGGTTTATGTACCATATGATTGCATAAATTTGATCATTTCAAAATGTAATTGTGGAGATGATATGTGCATGGAATATATTTGCATTAACTTGTTTGAATCTAAAGTTTGTATTGAAATAAACTCTCACTGTATAAATAGAAGCATTTATTTAAAACATACACTTATACTGTACAAAACGTTTGAATTCCTATTAATTTGTATGGTTATAAGTTAAATCAGGATAACATTCTATGTATCAAACATGTATTACACATTATGGGAACAGGATGTGTATAATTTTGCATGGTGGCTCTAAAAGGCCTGTAATTCTGCATACTTCAAGTTTAGTTGCAGCAAAAAACAGCTTTAGTGTAATGAGGTGAACAGTGAAATGAGCCCATAAAGCATCTCTTGAGATGCATTAATTTAATGCAAATCGAGAAAGTTCCTTTTAACAATGCCATTGTAATTGCATGTGTTTTTTTTTAATAAACTTAGAATTTCAATCTTGCATTTTTAATGAATGATTCTTACTGCTGTCCAAAATCTATTGGTTATTCGTAACTAGTAATTGATTAACAGTTTCTTATCTTAGTTATTGGCTTTCCTTCTTCATGCAAAAATAATTTACTAATGTGATGAAATATATACGCTTTCACGAAGATTTTCTTTAAAAAGACTGTCTCAATTATCTACACTCATCAGATTACTAAACCGAATAAGTCCCACTAACCTTTCTCATGTTGGGTCAAAATTACTTTTAGAAAAAGTTCAAGATTGCAGTTATGATTATATATTTAGACGATATTAAACAAAATACGGTATATCATTGTCGACAATTTTAAGAATATGTGTGCTCTTGCTGTAAAACTGTGTTATGATATACAGTTTAGAAGAAAAGAACA
>JAQGAE010004541.1:0-12602 GCA_034696685.1 Julus scandinavius | reverse complement strand
TATCATAACATAAAAACAACTTACCAAAAACGAACGGAAACACTTGTTTAAAAAACGTGCTACTATTTTCACTTTTCGATGTTTTTCGTCTGCTTTTTCATTTATCTTCCCATTGGCCGGGAAATCTCGCTTCCCCATTGGTGGAAATAGAAACTCTCTCTATTCTCTTGCGTCGCTCGCGTCGCGAAGCTGTCTGCTAGTGACGTCAAAACGTAACACAACGGACGCAACTTAGCGAAAACGTGACAGTGTGTAGGAGCCTTAAGCAGTTGGATCGATAATAAGGATTTTTTGCATCAAATATTTTTGTGAGTAAATTTATGCTGTTTGTTTAAGTTTACCCTTGCATGCACATTTTCTATTTGCAAAAAATCTTTGCACTATGAGGTGATATGATGTTGGTTGATAGTCGTAATCAATGGGTTGATCCATGTGGCATGATGGGAGAGAGGCGGGACTTATGTTGTCAACCTCTCTGCAGGGCCACACATCAGAGGCAGTACACATTCAAGATTAAATAAATGCTCACTAGGTGGCGTATCACATATTAATAGACATTTTAATGTTGATTGGCTGTGGTGTCATGTGTCATTGCCCATCTCTAGGGGCAACATGGAAGATTTTAAAAAATATTCAAGAGGCTACAAAGTATGTTAAGGCAATGTATTCGGCACATTTTTTATTCACTTTCTGTGCCAGTTCAGTCTTCATTCAATATCTATAATTGTGAAAAATTTCCGTGAAATTTATTCGGTGTCAGTAAAAATAAATATTGCTCCCTATTCCGGTTATTGTCTTTTTGTGGAATTCTACACAAGTGTTTAGGCGGGAAAGGTGTAATGGGGCCATGTCTGATTCTTAAGAAAAACTGCTTTAAATGGGGACATTTGGATTATGTCTATATGGTCTTGGGAATGTAGTGACCTATCACATTGCCGTACATGTCCTCACGTGGAAAAATTGCATTAGTAAAACAGAAAAATTGCGTTTTTTTATGTTAACATTTCTTGAGTAGAAAAAGCACACTTTTAATGCAAAAGTACAATTCCAGTTTATATTTTATCGATTCAGTTTAAAATTTGAAAAAATTCTTGAATTTTGGTAGAGGAACGATCCCCAATATATGGCACTTAAGCCAGGTCTCCACCAAGACGTACATGTACGTATAAACACGTTTTTACAAAAATATGCAAAAAAGTTTGCCCTCTGGGTTTGTTTCAGCCGCCATTTTTTAAATATACATATGTAAATATCAAAATTGTACAGCTATTAAAGACATTTAATAGGTGCACAATTCAGAAGGAAATATCCAACACAGAAAAAGCGAACTTTACCAGGCTTATTGGCAGCTGCCATGCTGTTTATTTCTCCCTGAAACTGAGCTCTTCACTGTTTTGTTCCCTTTTACCCCATAATCCCATTCATGTTATCAGGCACATGTGCATTTCGAAAAAAAGGGGTGCTGTGATCCCTTCAACGGCGAGTTTGGGTTGCTAAATGTCTCTATTATGTTGGTAATGCATCCGTTCATTCTAGAAGAAATTAAAGTGCTTTATATTTAACAAATTGATACCGTTTACAAAAGCGTAACGAAGTTCACGTATTCAAATGTTCAAATTAATTTATGTCTCAGTTTTTTTGAAGGTTATAAACATTTATGAATGCATAATAAAGTTTTGCATATTTAATTATGAAATTTCGATAAGTAATTTAAGCCGAAATTTATTTTGCACTCGATGCAGCTGCGATTAGATTAAGTGTCGCATCAAATTTTTTATTTTTTTTCAATCATGGAAAATTTTCGATGGAGTTCCATTAAAAACCCTTCTTTTTCAGTAAATTTAAGTGAATAAAGGAGTCGTAGAAATCTTAACTCGCATTCACGTAGCCTTGGTTTATGGTTATAACCATGAAATTGTCCGTTAACCCCAAACTATCAATGACGAAATATATTAATGATTGTGAAAGGATAATAAACGCCAAAAATATAATTCACACAAACACACACGCGCGACACCTTGACCCATTTTTCTAAAGAGTTTAAAATAAAAAACAAGATTAAATGAATGGTTTCGTAACTGGATGCGAACTTCCATATTTCTGAACTACACTTTATAAGTTTAACCAAATTCAACAAATATTAACCAAATAACCCATTTAGATAAGGCGTACTCTGGCAGTTTTTGAAAATAAAAACTGAAGTTCTTATGTCACTACACCCATACCTCGCTTTACGGCTTAGATACGTTTCGGGAAAAGTTGGCCGTAAAGCGAAAAGCCGTTATTAGGTGCAAATACATATGCGAGCCAAACGCGAGCCGAAAGCGAGCCGAACGTTTGGCGAACCGTACGGCTCGCAAGTTAGGACGGCGTTGCATACAGTTCGCATACTGTTTGTGGAAAGATCGAGAACTGTTCGTGACGAGCCAACTCCTGTCGGTCTTTTGACGAACACAAAGGAAAAGTCTCGCTCAAGTCTCGCTCAATTAGTACGTGTTCGCCATTCTCGTGTTGTTGGCTCGTGCTTTGCTCGGGGATAGTTCGGGGTAATTTGTTTTGAGGCAAACGGTTCGCGAGCCGTTCAGAGACATCTAGCGAACCGCTCGGCTCGCGTTCGGCTCGCATATGTATTTGGACCTTAAGGAATCATTTTTCTGCTTTGTGATATTCATTTTTTCCCTTCTTAAGCGAAGTAAAATCCATAAGTTGTTTTATTTAACAATAAAACAATCCAACTTTGTTTGCGCAAATTGGAGTAACTTGTCACATTTTTTGGCCACTTTCTTTAATTGCAGAATTTGTTTTGGCCGTATAAGGAAACATTGTAGGCCGTAAATCGAAAAAGTGCCAAATTAAAAAAGGGCATTATAGCGAAAAGCCATATAGCGAGGTATAGGTGTACTCGTAATCAAAGGAAACCAAACCTAAACTTGCCCGTTATCCATCCTTACCCTTTCCTAACTAAACTTAAACAAACAAGACTATGCTTGTCTATTATTTGCCCTAATTGATGTTTAAAGAGTCCCTCTTCTTTCCATAAGCAGCCCCTTTCATTTGTGCAATCTTTCTTTTTTCCATTAGCTGTGTCTTCATTTGTAATAATAACAGGTTCTCATAATCCAGACTTTTGTGCGTTTTGGTGCCTCTTTATGTTTTTAGCTCCGCCCAGTTACACACAATGCAAAAAACAGGTTTCCTTTCTACTTTTTTTCTGCTCTGTGTTCGTCCGGAAAATGGCGGCCCCTCCCATACCAAAATTGATGTACAGAAAATGACCAGAAAAATATCCCAGTGCGTTTCCTGCAGAAACTGTTCTGCAGAAATTTGATACAATTCTGGAAATTTGTATTCTCAGCCTGCACAGCTTTCAACTAAATTTCTGTAGAATTTTAAAGATGCTTTAAACTTGTAGAAATACTCCGAACTAATAAATCCCTCTAAACTAATTAACCCCTCTAATCTGATGAACCCCTCTAAATTAATGAACCCCTCTAATCTAATAAACCCCTCTAATCACATTCACATCACATAATATTTAATAAATATGAGCATTTATAATCTTAATGGTAATGAATTCCCAATATTAGCTATCCATAACTCCCTTTTCTAATGCTATATTTCCAAGAAGTACAGGTGGCCGAGTGGGTAAAAGCATTAGGTTGGTATTTGCAAGTTTCTGTGTTCGCTTCCCTCTCTTAACTATTTTTTTTTTAAATATAAATTCTGCAGAAATGACTCTTGCAGAATTAGACACCATAATTCTGAAACTTACTTTTCTGCATAAATTTAGGACACTGAATTCTGCGAGTCATTTTTTGTATGGGCTCCACATGGTTTTAAAATGCTTCCCCATTTGAACCATACGTGGCGCATGCGCTTTGCACGTGTGCAGCAGTCTATTTGGAGATGATTATAGTTTTTAGAACCTAACCAAGATTAGGTTAGGTTGGAGTTTGGTTCAAAATATGAAAATAACACGAAAGGTCCAGCGAGTGTTTTAAGTTTCCTCTGTCTTGTATGAATTCGTTAAACCTTGACCAGTAGGCAAGTAGTATAATATTCAGCGATAATATTAGTCTATAAATGGGTTTCGTATAGTTTAAAAAATGACCCCCAGACAAACTTTTTTTTAACTCTTTTTGGGCTATAAATTAAATACATTTTGTTGGCCTTTTAATGACTGGAATTTGTAACCATTTAGTTGCTTTTTTTTTAATAAAAATATTGGTCATTAGGTTTTGAAGTTTGGATCTCATGAACGAGTAACTGCAGTTTGTAGAAAAAGTTGTCTATTAATTAAGTAAATTTGCAAACATTAGATAAAAGTGCATTTAAGAAAACAAAAATTATCGAAAAAGCCACAAAAAAAAATGATACGAACTTTATAGGATATTAAACTTTGCGTATAAATTTGGAAAATTCCGTTGACCAAGATATAGTATAAGGGAATAGTTAAATGTCAAGGGCAAGAAAGTGTTTTTGTTGTGGTTTAACCGTGTTTATGTCGATTGCACCGATGAATAAACTTTTTTAACTATATTGCTACATAATATATTTATAGCTTATTAAAAAGTGAATTTTTAATGTCCGAATAAATTTAAACTTAAATAGCTTAGTGTTTCAAATTTCCTTTTACCACCCAGCTGGAATTATGGGTGTGTGTATATATGAAGTGGGATTATTTATGGTTTTTTTAAGCGGTCAATTCTATAGAAATTTCCTCATATTTTGAGGTTTCAACATGTGCATCACTTTCAAGGTTGGAAATATGTGTAATCGCTAATGATTTTTCAAGTGTTCAGTAAATGTAGTCAAAATTTGAAATAAATCATACAAAATGTTGAGTTTTAAAATTTTTAATCAAATCCACAAAATGGGTTTTTGTTGGGTAAATTTTCGGTAATGATTTAATTTGTAGACTTAAATATGAATTGTCATTAAAAAGCCCTATGGGACTCTGCCCATCTCGCCAGTTGTTTTGTAAGTTGGGTTGTGAGTTCTGGGGAAGGAACTATTATGGAGTTTTGGTGGATTGTTTATTTTGTTTTTCCTCAACAATAGATGCAACTCTGGGACAGAGGCGTAGAGAGGGTATTTGGCGCCCCCTCCCGTCCCCCCGTACCATTGAAGCATAAGAGCACACAGCACAGTACAGTAGTCAATATAATCGAAAAATTCCAAAAATTCATTTTAAAATAGTAGATGTTTTATTTTTCATCGTATGCAAATAAACAATTTTTTTAATTAGGGCACTGGCGCCCCCTCATGACGGCGCCCGGGTCAGCTTGTTTCCCCTGCCCCCCCCATCCCCTCCTAGCTACGCCTCTGCTCTGGAAAGCTGCCAAATATGGAAGATGTATGGTGATTTTTTGTTGGTAATGAGGGGAAGAGAGTTAGCCTTATAGATTGTGGAAATGGGGGAGATTTTGATAGAGTATTGATGACTTAAATAGTCAGGAGAGGGTAGGAAGAGGACACCTTTATTTTTAAAGGGATTCACAAACCTGTAAACAACAAATTTGATTAACAAATTTATTTTATATTCAAATTTGTCCATTACTTTCTGCACACAGGAGAAAAGAGATGCGTGCAGTAAGAGTTTTGGGACACTGTGTTTAAAAGGAGATATGAGAAATTACACCACACTAATTTAAATTTTTTATTTATTTGCAATAATAAGAACACACTTTATCACACACAAAAATACTTTTTATCAGGAATTATTTTATTAAAACTAACAAATTTGTTACAATTTTTTTACGCCAAGTCCACACCAATGATAGCACGGATTAAAAGCGAGGTTTTTTGAAAACAAGTTGGGGATAAAAGTTTGTTTACCAAGTTTAAGTCCCAATGTTTTGGGAAACTTGTAGGTTTTTTTGCTTTCAAAGGCATGCCGATCATCTAAGAAGCGTTCGGGATCAAAGGAAACAAATGTTTCCACTTTATGGCGCTTGTACCAAGGCATGTACTCAGCCGTCAAGGTCTCTCTCCATTGGTCTTGTAGAAGCTTAATCATTTGAAGATTTTCTTTATTTTTCCTGCTATTTTGGACTCACAACCTTTGCTTTTGGAAGCATGCTCCTCAAAGCATGTTTTCATGTTTCAGTGTTTTCTGCTTTTGCTCCGTGCTTTTTTTGGTGTGGACCGGACTCAAGACATTCTTGCTGGACAAAATGATGACTGGCCCAATGTTACTCCCGCTGTCCCAAAACAGACTAAAGTATCCACATTTTACAGTAACTAAAATTAAGTGTATGAACAGACCAATTAAATTGAGTAGTTTGGTGTTCAATAACACCCGGTCAACAAGGTTTTTGTATCCATGAATCTGTCAAGTGTTTCCAACTGATTTCGACGTGCTTATTCAGAATCTGTTTGTTTTGCTCTATCACAGCAGGAAACAAAATATTTTCATATCACATTTTCAAATTGTAATTCCCTTTTAACAACATTGTAAACAAAATTTTATGGCTCTAAGTACCTTTTCCTCAAGAAGCTGTCTTCATTCAGTTTATTGCACTTTTTTCTTCAAAAAATGTCTCCAAAATTCAGGTGCATCTTATACTCGCGTCTTGTACTGCTTTTTTATTTTAAATTGCTTAAAAATTAAGGTGAGTCCTATAGTCCGTAAAATACGGTATTTTTTCAAAATATTACATTACTTTTCTCTAAACTAATGAGTTCCCAACACGCTGCCACCTCCGGTCAGCCCATCACGTCTGACCAGATCCCAAAACGGCGAGACGAGTAACGACTCGTGTCATCTAAAATTATATTGTTCTATGAATGTCAGGTTTAGCATCTCCAGTAAGGGCCAACTTAAGGTATTCCTAACATAACAAGGAATTGGGATGCAACCTTGTGTACTAACAAAAATTGTCATGAAATAACCCCATACTCATCAATAAAGGCGTGATGGGCTGAGTCCTGTAGAGCCTGGTAACATCATTTACTGGTGATGGCTTCAAATATCTTCAGACAAAGTTTCCCAGAATGAGTGAGGCAAAAATCCAGGAGGGCATTTGTGTTGTTCCTCAGAATCGTGACATCTTGAACGATTGAGTTTCAGGATAATCTTAACATGAAATAGCTTTCTTCAAAATGAGTGATCTGCAAGTTATGTGAGGCATGTGGAGATGCTGCTGCATACCTACAAATCAATGTGATGTAACATGTCTCTGAAAATACATTTTCTACATCCTCACTTGGATTTTTTCCTGCCTAACCTTGACCATGTTAGCGATGAACACTGAGAGCGCTTCCACCAGGATATAAGTGCAATGTTGAAGAGATTTCAAGGAAAGTGGAACCGTAACATGCTAACTGACCATTGCTGGACTTTAAAGCGACAACCCTGCTGCGAGCAATAAAGAAAGTCACATGAGCAGTTTTAAAAACTGTACATGTGGTAGAGCAAAATGGATTTTATCGATAGAATCAGCGCACCCAAATTAGTCTAAATCGCATATTTTAATCCAGGATACAGAAAAGTTCAAATTTGTTGACCGGTGTAATCGGAACGAATTGTCGGTCATGTATCTTTGGGGAAGACTTTACAATTATTCGTACATGTACATAGTATGATGGGAACTTTGTTTGAATAAAAGTTGTTGTATAACCCGCAAACCCGTATAAGTATATCTAAAAATACGAAATACAATTTTCGTTTTACTCGAATTAGTTTACGGATTAAAAGCCAATCATTTTCATTTAAACGCGTAAATATTTACAATTCTCAGAAGTCAACTTGATTTCTTTGACATTTTAATTAAAAGTTCGTTTGCCCTGCTTAATTAAATTCACTATAAAAACCAAATTTGTTTTTTTAGCCGTTAGGCAATTAAACACTTCTGCAGAATTTCATTCCTGAAACTGAAAATAATAAAAAAAACAGTTACTAGACTTGCGAGTGATGACGTCAAACACGATAGTGTTTTTTTATTGTTTCATAATAAATTAAATTGTAATTTAATGGAAGATAGGGTGCTGTCATATCCCATTGATCATGTGACTTAACTACTTTATTGAACTCTTGCGCACATTCGTAATAATTTTTAAAAAAATATATTTTTTGTTTACTATAGGCCATATACAAATAAGGGTTTTATGGTTAGTTAGGAGTGTTGTTTATTGAGTGACATTTAGTACAATTAACTCGAAAGACGTTAATTGTTGGCAATAGTTCAATCTTAGTTTATTTTAGCTCAAACTTTCTATATTTAGAAGAAAATAATTAACAGTGAACTTAACTGTGAGTTACCTGTTATCACAAAGCTGTATACATGAGGGGGTTTTAAGGCTACACTGTAAATAATATCCCGTATAAAAATGACCAGAAAAATATCCCAGTGAGTTTCCTGCAGAAACTGTTCTGCAGAAATTTGATACAATTCTGGCAATTTGTTATTCCCAGAAAATAGTCTGCACAGCTTCCAACCAAATTTCTGCAGAATTTTAAAGATGCTTTAAACTTGCAGAAATACTCTAAACTAATTAACCCCTCTAATCTAATCAACCCTATCAAATCTAATAAGCTTCTCTAAACAAATAAACCCCTCTAATCTAATATACCCCTCTAAACTAATTAACTCCTCTAAACTAATAAACCCCTCAAATCACATTCACATCACATAATACAGTGGAGAACCTCGCATAACGAGTATAATTCGTTCCGGAGTCTTACTCGTAAAGCGAAACACTCGTTAAGCAAAACAATTTTTACCATATAAATTGATGTAAAATACGATAATGCGTTCCATGCCGAAAAAAAATACTAAAAAATTTAAGTTTTCAAAAAAATACTCTAAAAAACGTTGTGTAACATTTATTCAAAGAACATACATTCATATATTAATACATTCATTCATACCTAATTTCTTTTTACTAGTAAGCTGTCTAGAGACATTTGTTTTTGCCGACGCTTCAAAATTTGGTAAAATGCGACCACCACATTATCATTGAATGAATTTGTAGCGGATTCCCCTATCCACGTCACTCGTTATGCGAAACGTCGCTTTGTTAAGCGAGTCACTTTTTACAATTTATATTGCTCGTTAAGCGAATTACTCGTTTTGCGAGATGCGCGTTAGGCGAGGTTCCACGGTAGTTAATAAATATGAGCATTTATAATAGTAATGGTAATAAAGTCCCAGTATTAGTTTGCATTAACTCCCTTTTCTAATGCTTCCCTTCCAAGTAGTGCAGGTGGGCGAGTGGGTAAAAGCGTTAGGCTGGTATTTGCAAGTTTCCGTGTTCACTTCCCTCTGTTAACTATTTTTTTTTAAATGTATATTCTGCAGAATTCTGTAGAAATGACTCTTGCAGAATTAGACACCATACAGTAAACCTCCAATTATCTGTGCTAATTGGGACCGACAGGTGCGCGGATAACGAAAATCACAGATAACTGGAGTTAATGCAAAAAATCAACAATCTTCTTTTGTTTGAGGTTCGACCTCCTTTTCAAGGCCGCTGAATCTCGAATTCTGTTGAAGCAGTACGAATTGAAGCACCTTGCTTCAGTCGTTAACGATTGCCAACTTCGTTTCTACACTTAGCACTACACGTTTGCGTTTTTCTAGTTTAGGAGCCATTTTGGATAATATTGGGGAGTTTACGAGCACCTTTTCTAATAATGGTGTTGACCAATAGCAGCCATGACAAACTATGCATGTCCACGTTATACAGGAGTGTCTCATTTATCATGTTCTGTCCAATATTTTTGCAAATAAACAGTAAATCATAAAAGTTATCAGAATACGCGAAATTAATATTATGAACTTGCATTTCAAATCATGCAAGAATAAAGGCGCCTCCTGTCCCCCCTTGTATAATTTGAAATATAAGATCATAATATTCATCTCGTATTCTGATAACTATTATGATTTACTGTTTATATTAGAATAAACTTGTGTCCCAAAAAAAAACACTCCCTAAGAAAATAAATCGGAACTTCGTGAAAAATGATTCGATTGAAATGAATTTTTGAACTTACGTATATACTTTAATTAATAGACATTCAATGTTACCACGCATATACTATTGGTCCTTTTTTGCACGTGATTAGATGATGGAATAGCCTACCTGCATGGCGATTCTCCTGATTTAGTTCAAATTTAATTTAACAATGATGACTAAGTCGCTGCTGAAGTAGGAGCATTCTTCTGAAATTGGGTACGACCACCAGCTACCATATGGCATTTATTTGCTGACTGTAGGGTACTGAGTTGAATTAAAGTTGAATTAAATTATTCCCGGTATGTCCCTCATCGAGATAATAAATCGTCTGCTCAAACATGGCGTTTACTCAAGAAGATCGCATTGCGATTAAATTTGCATGAAAACAAAAAAATGCGGTGCAAAAAGATTACTAAAAGAGTTTCCAGAAAAGGGATGGACTGTCGGTGGACTTGATTCATTTTTAAAAAAGATAGGTCAAACGGGTTCTGATTTATTTTCTTAGGGAATGTTTTTTTTGGGACATCGTGATAAATTAAACGCACTTTATAGAGATATATACATTTACTGTTATATTATTATTATTATTATTTTACCTATTACCTATACCTCGTACATTCGTGCTAAGTCAATAAATTGAGACATACTTTATTCAACTGAAACTTTATTAATGAATAGAAATACTAATTGCATAAAAACAAGACATCATCAGCAACTGAAAAATCCGCATCCTTTATCCATAATAGCATTGCATCATTTCTGAAAATCATTCAAAAAATGAAATTGGAGACATTGAAAAATGGTGTTTAGAGCTAGAGATACTTCGTAATATTTAAAAAAAAACTAAACTAAGAGAATTCGACTTACCTTTAACAATCGGCTAAATAATGGATGAAATCTTCAATCAAAAGCGGTTGTAGAATTGGCAATAAACTAAATTCTGAATGGAATAATTGTTGAAATTCTGAATGGAATAATTATTGGAATTTTAAATGGAATGTGTATGCACATACTCAAATTCCTAAGTTTGCGTGTGCGCATTGTTAAAACTCCTTTAAAGGTACTTTAAAAACTAATTGTATGCATAACACCTTTATTTGGGTTTTGAAAAAACATTTCATACTGTGAAACACCTTTAAAAAATGTAAACACCTAGAACTGAGCTTCCAAAAACCCTAGGGTGTTTCAAAACCATTTTTTCACAGTATTGTTTAGTGTACATTTCCTTTCTCGCCCCCAGAAATTTTGCAAATTTTAAGCCGAATATGCAAAATAAAAGAGAATTAACTGTCTCAATTTCTTACTTTTAACACTTAATCTTGCCGTAATTTTAACTTAACCCAGTTAATTGGCATCGGTTGATAAATAGTAACTCAAATCCTACTCAACCTAACCTAGTCTAGCCCAACTTAGCCAATCTATAGTTGATTCGCTTAAGTGAGGGAAATAATCTTGCTTTACTTAACTCAACCCAAACCGAAGTTAACCAAGTTAGCAGACTACAAAACTCACATGAGTGTACCAAATATACTTAAAATCTTACCTCGCGTGACTTTAGTTAGCGTAACCCAAACTAACCTAACTTAACCAAGTCCGACTGAAATGAGTAGGCATAGCGATGATAATAAATCCCTAACTTAACTTAATTAACGAAATATAAGTTGACTAAACTGCCCTACAATTTACCATACTTCACATTGCCTCAACTTGAACTCGAGTGAGCCAATGTCGAAAAGCGGTGGCCAAATTAAACAGGATGCTTTCTTAGTAGGATGTACTTTGATGCTCCCTATTTGTTATTGTCGTTGTATGTTCGTTAAAAAAGAGGGGATGTGTATGGGCCTATTTATAGGTGAAAGGGCTTTCTTTGGAATCGATCAACAGTATAGGCCTACTTAAGAGTGCAATGAACGCGTTAGTGCCCCAAGGGGTTGAAGGTATGAAACGTGAACCTTGTTGTGGTATTTTTGGGGCATAAAGAGCAAAAGGCCCTAACTGGTGTGAACAATGCTTTTTCTTAATGGTGCGTTTCTTCTGGGAAACTGTAAAAGAGAGGAGAAAGTTGAATGAGAGGGGTGGAGGAAACAATTGAAAAAATGAAGGTTTTTGGGTCAATGACCCAAAAATTCCCCGAAAGTGTTAAGTGTGGCAGTGGGTTTGTGGGACCCACAAGCTATGCTCTTTTGTGTAAAGGACCCTCTTGTAGGCATGAATTGTAAAAATAACTACGCATACCTTACTTTCTTAAGTGTTTACACATTTGTAGGTGTTTTTAACGACGGCCCTTCTAAAGGACGTTGCCCTTACTACCTGCATTATTAAACTCAAGAAGCCCTTTGTGCCCTTAAATATGGAAAAAAACAGAGGGTCAACTTACTAAAGCTGTAATGAAATTGCAATAAAGTTCAACTTTTTCAGTAAAACAGCAAAAATTTACATTTTTTAGTAAAATTGGCAAGAAATTTACATTTTTTTCAATAAAATTGCAACAAAAATTAAATTTTTCAGTAAAATTATAAAAACGTTACAAATTTTAATATAAAATTGCAAAAATTTACATTTTTCAGTAAAATTGGCAAGAAATTTACATTTTTTTCAATAAAATTGCAACAAAAATTAAATTTTTCAGTAAAATTATAAAA
>JAQGAE010004540.1:0-12603 GCA_034696685.1 Julus scandinavius | reverse complement strand
AGGTCAGTATGATGGATCCGATCTGACATTGTATACATAGCCTCTGTAAATTGAGGCCCGATAACTTCATAGTACCGGGATTTCGAATTCTCGAATTTCGTTCTTCTTCATAGAATAATCGTCCTTTTTCATTGTAGAATTAAAGTACCAAAACCTTCTTTTAGACTATTTAATTCTTAAATAATAATTCTGAACACGTTTCTAAAGGTGCGCTCCATGCACGTGAGATTAACTCTCGCGAGTTGCTCGTCATGCATATCGTATTCCACAAAATTTCCCAAGCATCTCGACAGCTGCTCTCAAAATTCGAACATGGTTCGCATTTTGCGAGCTGCTATCAGGGACAACTCTCGAGCAGTAGCACTCGTATTTTTGCACGTGCTACATTGAAAGCTGCTATACAAAGCATCTCAAGAGTTTCTCTCACGTAGAAACGCACCTTTAGATTCCACTTCTAAAACTTTTGTTTTAAAGTGCGAATTTCATTTGTTTCTGAAATTCGAACTAATTAAAATCTATAGGAATGTTTAAATTCACTGTTCAAATTGGCCCCATGATAACACTATGAAAACGACACATGCGTAACAGCAAATGGGTGTACATGCTTGACATGTTACAGATTGAAATGAGAAAAAATGGTAACGCTTCTGGGCATAGATAAAAGTGCACTGCTATTTCGGTCCTTGTAATAACATTAACAACGTTAATAAAAATACGATATTCAACAGAGCTATGTTTAGATAAATTCGTCGAAAAACGGTTGTTAGAACAATAGAGATGGCAATAGCGAAGTGGGAAGATGACCTAGAGGCATAGCGAATGGATGTATGGTTGAATGGGCTTGGGTCTTGATGTGAGATTGCTAGATAGTGTAGGGGGCGCTGTGGCACCTTCTTCATAAATCCCGGTGGAAATGAAAAGATAAACATTCAAATAAAAATAGTAAGGTAAACAGAAAGCTAAAATTGGCAAATGTGAATGACTCTTATTGGAGAAGATAGGTGGGGGTATTAGACGTATTACATTTTAAATTAATTTTGCAAATAGTTATTGAAAATAAAATGAACAATTTGCTTGTATGTTGCGAAAACTACAACAGAATCTTGAGAAGTTTCATACCTTGGAGGGGATTTACTTTTCATTCATTTTCAGCAATTTTGAAGTACTTCAACATGAAAATATTGAAAAACAAATATCCTTATTATAATCCTAGACTAAAAATAATCTCAATGGAATCAACGACTGAGAACATTTCAATAAAATAAAAATACCTAAAATAAGCTAAAAATGGCAACTGCCAATGAACTTTATTGGCGATTGGGTGGAAAAATAGTGGAATTGTGTTGTTCAGAAAAATGAAACTAATCGAGAAGGCGAAATAAATGAATTAAGATGAATGAATCTTGTTTGTTGTGAAGATGAATTTGATACGCCTCAGTTGTAATGGATAGACGTTGGAGATTTGGAGGAGGATAATAACCTGTGAGAACCGTTTATTTTTTTGTTATTTGTTATAAAGGAACAAAGGGGGCGCCACGGTGCGTCGACCTTCGTGATGACATCACGTGAAATGTCTGCGTTGAGGTCGAAGCAACAAATTACAATGGCTAGTCAATCAGCAAAAATATGGCAAATTAAAAGAGGTCTCTAAACCCTATGCCTGCATGTGGAAGGTGACATTTTCGAAATTAGTTTTTTGGTTATAAATAGCACGCACACGTGGCAACGTGCTGTTGCCAGGTTAAAAATCATTAACGTTGTTGTTCTATGACTTAACAACTGAAGCAATTCAAATAAAGACGTTTTAATCAAATTAGAAATGTAACCAAAAGCCTCCCCCCAAAAAAATTGTTTACTTATTTGTGAGATAACGAAATGCAATTATCTCCAAATCTTAATTAACCTGACACGGATTCCTACGAATTTCCATGCACAAGGGAAATCGAAAATAGCGAAACGAACAGAAATTACTCTGGGGTCGTTCAATTTGTGGAAATGCATCATCCAACAGGCGAATTTCTCTATAAGAAACAACTGTTGATTCATCCCAATTCTCAGTTGCCATGCTCGACCCTGGGCTTACTCTCAGACAGCACAAATATATCAGGGCTGTATTCCAAAAACCAATCCTCGACAATCAAGCAAAGGTCAAGAGCAACAGGTCGCTATGAACCGCCCACGACGACCCTGGATACAGTTACGAAAAGTATCCGAGGATTTTCACGAAAAAGACAAAACAAAGTGCTCGAGTCGAGAGTCATTAGGAAGTGGACGACGGTCAGTGATCAGTGGACATGCGGCGGAAGGTGGCGAGAGAGCATCGGCCTCGGAGAGACCGCTGACCATGGTCCATTGTGGCGTTGCCGCCGTTCACGGGCGTATAAGTAATCACGTGGCGGCGATACACTGCTCTTGACCACTTGACCACGAACACATTCGCTCCAGCGGACACTGCACTGCTCTTTCGATGAATGAAAAACACGACCAATTGTTGGAGTGCCGGGGGTAACGATCTCGTTTGTGGAAGCTAAGGAGTAGTACAAAGAGGTGGGAAAAATGATACATTAAAACCTTGGACACAATGTACGAGTAGGTGGATGTGATTTTCCTCGATTTTTGTCAACAAAATGATCATTCCTTTAAGGTTTTCCTTAATTTCCTTACTTATCTAAAGTAAACTCCATTTTTTGCCTCATCCCCCTCAAAAATCATTTCGTTTTATACCTTGAGGGGTCGAATTGGATTTTTTTTAGCAGGGAAGGGGGGGGAGGGATGTTCTTGCAGCTTATATTAGAAAGTTGTTTTTAGAATACAATTCGGAATAGTATATACAGTTTTCGGATTTTCTGGTGGTAGCAACAGGAGCAAAAACTCACATTTACAATGAATTTCCCTATATTAAAAAAGTTTCTGAATGTTTGCCAAACGATAAAATCTTCTACTTCAAATTCTATTTTCGTTGATCATCTCAAGTTCTCGGTATTAATTCTAATAATCGTTCCTCATACATTCTGTGTTCACTTTTGTCCATCAGTAGATATTTTCGTTTAATGCATATACAGCATAATCCTGATGTTATGAGTTAAACAAGAAGGCCTGTAAACAAGATGACAAATTTTGCTGGTCTAAGTAAGTTTTTTTTAAAGTTTAATGGCCAGTTAATCAAGTTGGTGAAACCGGAGATATGGTTTTTTAAGGTCACGTATGAGTACACGAGGAAGGCGATGCTTCAGATTACAATTGTGAAACAAGATGGATGGTATAAGTTAAACAATCTTGTTAGAGTGTAATGGCCGGTTAAACAGGTTGGTGAAACCGGAGATAAGGTCATGTATGGGTTAACGTTTCACATATGTTCGATATGTTCGCAGTAGCTGCCACGGGATCGCGACTCACGCTTTTACTGGAGATATACAGTGCATGTAAGTAGGTATTTTGCGAGGATTAAATTTCAAGGGTGTTTGCATCTCTGTTTTCAAGGCCCTAAAGTAGCCTACGCTAACTCATTCCTTTCATAATGCATATAGCATTGAGTTTTCCGTATACTAAAGCTTAATTCGGAGTACTCAGCTCGTTTGGCATCAGTATTAAAAAAACCCGTTATTAGATATCAAACCGCCTTCTTTATAATCTGGATGGATATAGCTTTCGCTCCCTCGGCTCCTTCAAGATTTTTTTTGTTTGTAAAATCGTGGAATTGCTTTATAATAGACTGCATACTGTGCGGATCCTATAATTGCGCTTTCAGTCAAGATTTCCAATAGCGATTAAAGCAGAAAATTAAACAATCGATGACGATAATGACGATGATGATGATATTGATGGTGATATGATGATAAGATGTTGGCAGATGAGGGGGAGGACACGTGCGATTTGGTTCACGTGTTCTCGAGGGTATGTCGTTGCACGTGCCTTAAGTTTCTCTGAGAAAAACAAGTGTGTATGCGTATTGTAAAAACATACATGTTCTTACCATGTCTTACAATATGAATATATCATACAAATGAGTGTAATTTGTACAAATACTATGTTCATGTGTTATCAAAAAATAAATAAAAATAAAAATACGCTTAAAGGTGCGTTTCCACGTTAGATTAACTCTCGCGAGTTATTCGTCACATCTCGTTTCCACGAAATTTCCAAAACTTAGCTTTAAACATTAAAAAACCTTAAACATGTGCATCTCGACAGCTGCTCTCAAAATTCGAATATGGTTCGTAATTTGCGAGCTGCTATTAGAGAGGCCAAGGCCCACTAGCAATAAAATTCGAAAAAGACAGCTCTCGAACAGTAGCAGGCGCATTTTTGTACGTGCTATATTGAGAACTGCTATCGAGAGCATCTCGAGAGTTTCTCACGTCTAAACTCATCTTAATTTGCAATTATTAATTTTGTTAAAGTGTCTAACTACTAAAACTGTTATCCATATGCATATAGATGACAATATGAAGCTAAGTGTTTTTAGTCTTTCATAATTATTTGGAATCGAACTTCAATCTTTGAAAAACTTTTTTGATATTTTTTTAAAAATTTAAATATAAAGTGTATTATGGGACATTTTTATATTTGTTGCATGTGCATAACTTTTGTCAGGAAATGATAAAATCTCATAAATTCCTTCTTTAAAAATGAAACGTTCTTCACAGAACAACGAAAAAAACCTCAGTTTTTGGTGAAAATCTTAGGAAAAAAGCTAAAGATAGCAAAATTGTAACATTGAAGCTATTGACTTTATGATTCTCTTAAGAGGAAAAAGTTGTTTAGTTTTGTATACGCGTGTTTCTCATAACGAATTGGTCCTTATCATTTTTACGCCACGTTTAAGACGGATTGGAGACGGATCCGACTCAGTTTTCTGCTTAGAAACTCATAAACAAGCGATGAAAATCAGAAATCGATGATGACTAAACACAGCAAAAGGTTATAGATTCTCCGAGGTAATGGCGATAACTCGTGAATTTCTATCGGTTTTAACGAGAACGCATAACTCGTAAATGGACGAAAGTGGTTTCAGAGTGGCGCTTCTCGGAATAGTTGCCGTTTTTATGAAAAATGGGATGATTCTGAGTTTTTTTTTTGACGCCCTTGCTGGCCAGAAAGACAACAAATGGCTTTCGCGAAAAGCCATATCCAGAGAAGATGAATAAGCTCTTTATAATCAGTCATTGAACGATCTTCTGTATACTCATGTCAGTATATAACGGGAAAACGCATTTTGTTTCATTTTATTTATTAACCCAGCCAAGTTCTCCAAATACATAGCGATTTGATACTTTCTGTGTAAGGGCTTTTCATTGGCAAATGATTTTGGGGACTTAAACAGTTTTAAAAATAGTGGCATTGCACCATTTTGTTGATGGCCGTGCATAAATTCGTTGATAGGACATGTGCCAAAACATTATTTTTTATTTATTTATTGCATCCTGAATGGGGTATATTGTAAGTCACAGTTTGTAGCACATTTTTGGAGACATGTTCGAAATGTTGCTTTCTAAATGAAAACTTGATGGCGCATCTGTTTGACTCTAAAAACAATTTCGTCTGAAAAACGGATCCTAGAAGTGCCATACGCCGCTATGTGGCGCTGAACCCGTATAAACGCAAGTGGACAATTAGCCTTAAACCTGCTTCAGCACTCCATGCATGGTGGCATCTGCGGCGTTAGTAGAATTTTTCACGTGCAGATCTTCACGTGTTGCCGTAAAACCCTATGCACGAGGCTAATACGCCACCAGGGGGTGCTGAACCTGAATAACGTTTGCCTGTACACCGGTAGGGTGGTTTGAGCGGGAACATGCACGTGGCCACATGCCCGAAGTCTTGACAAATCGATAATTTCTTGAAATTTCGCGACAAATTTGGAGGAGATATTAATTTAATGAAGCGAATAATTGTTGTTGTTGCTGCTGGCTTATATGTGCGCGTGTGATGAATGCCAGCTGGCCCTAATAACCTTAGGATAGTTGGGACCACCGTCGATTTTTCCATTAATTCGGTTAACGCTCTGTTGACGGTGCGCGCGTAGGATTCAACGGCCAATGAATCTCCTCCAGGTGGCTTTGGGCGGATGCACGTGTCAGCACGTGTTTGCCTGGCCGCGTGCCTCTGCTCTCGTGCGGCATGGCATTCTCTCGCACGCCGCGCTCTCTAGCGGTAAGGTCCCCCTCCCATGGCCTTCCTTTTTATTGCCTCGCTCGGAGCACGCGTCCCTGCCGCGTGCGTCCGAATTTAACAAAACCTAGCTTCATTGGACACCTCGAAAATGTGGACATCTATCTGGCTGAAGTTGCTCGGGATGTTTATTTGCTGGGTGTTTCCCCATGGAATATAAACGCTATTACAAATGGCTCTGTTTGTTCTGATATGAAATTTACTTGGTGTTTTTTTTTGCTTTGGAATCCTTAAACCTTCGAAATTACTTTGGGGAGTAGATTTATATCATTTATACTGTGTTTCAATGTTTTGTTTATTTACTTATTTTTTTCGTCTTTACAAATGATGGTGAAGGGTATAATGTTTAGGGTACAAGTAAGTAAGGGCATGTAAGTTGGTATAAACCTTGTTGCTCAAACTTAAAACAACGAATGCAAAACATTGTTTTAATTTTGATCATTAGTGTGTTAATTACTAGCAATCAAAATGTAAAACGTTTTGAAGCTATATTTCCAAGAAATATAAGACTACCATAACTTCAATAACTCTTTTTTTTAAATATACTTTCAAACCAATTTGCACTCTTCCCAAAAATGCTTGAGACTGCACTGTAAAAACCGAAGTCCTAATTTAAGACTTTTTTCTTGTCAATTCTTGTTGACAAAATGAAGACTTTTTGCGCATCTTTTTTTTTTTTTTTTTTAAAAAAAACAAGACACATAAAGTGTTTATTTTAATAAAAAAAGACAAGTAAAGTGCCATATTTAAAAACAAATAAATTTTTTTAAAAATGCGCAAAAAGTCTTGATTTTGTCTACAAGAATTGACACCAAAAAAGTCTTAAATTAAGACTTCGGTTTTTACAGTGTGGCTTTTTTGTTTATTCTTGCAGATAAAATTTCGGTTTTATTTTTTTGAGAACATAAAAATGAATAACAAAAATTTCCATTAGAGACTATTCAAAGTCTGTAAGAGTCCATGCAGGCTGCTTTGAAGAAAAATATGCCCCAACACCATATTATAATAAGAAAATGTAAATCCTTGATACATCACATGTTTACACCATTTTGTCTGCCTTATGCATGTCCCCAGAAGCAATTTTGTTTCTCATTTCTTCGCAGATTAGATGTTGCAAAAATGTAATTCAGCATATTTAAAAATAAAAGAGTTTTTAAAAAAATCCAAATATACTATGGCTTAAAAATTAGAGTGCTCGTGAAGTACAAGTATGGACGCACGGGGGAATATGAGGTGTCCAGATTAGACAGGTTTTGGTCGCCGAGGATGGGGCGGAGAAGGAGGGCGGCTGCAATCCGTTTTTAATTGCGCTCGTCACGTGGCGCGTGCCCGTGCCGCGTGCGCCGTCTCTCGGGTACGTCATATAGCTTAGCGCGGGAATCCGTGCGCTGTATAAATACAAACGGTGGACGATCGTCCAGTCCATTACGAATGCACGGCGCCTAACGCGGATCTGGGCTTTACCTCTGCCGTTCCGCACGTCGAGCTAATTCACCGGAGTTCGTTGACCTCACCATTTTCGGCCTCTACTTCGATTCCACGTTCCGTGACTTTTCTTCGTGTCGGTTGCTCCAGTTAACTCGCCTTTTATCACTAGTTATACATTTCTCCTAATTCATCATCTATAATTAACCTAAGGGGTTCTCTCGTGAAGTAGTAACTCTTTTACCTGCAATTAAGTTCGAATTTGGAAGTAGTGTTCTCATTGACGTTCTCGTTTCCAATCCAACGCCAACATGCTCGAAAAGTTTTTGGACTACATCATCGTGGTAAGCCGTGTTCAATTCTCTTTATATGTCGCAGCGAAATGTGTTTTGGGATGGCCAGCGTTTGGAAATTGTATTCCGGGTTTGGGACAAAATGACAATTAGGTGGAAGTATATAGGGACACTTGATTAATGGTGTTTAGAGAAATCAGAAGTCTAGAAAGGGTGTTTGCAAACTTGGCGAAGAGGATTGCGTGCTCAATGTGTGCATTGCGTGTGTCGAATCTTGATTAACTACACTTATTTCCCCGCTCGATTTAAGAGGTATCAGACGGTTATAAATTACTTGTCTGCATCGATGCAGTTAAGCATTCAATCCATAAAATATAAAATCTTAAAAAGTCGATTAGTCTTAAATGCGGATGAAATTATTTGTAAGATCGGGAGAATTGTTTTTCATTGCTGATAAAGGAATTATGATTTTATTTAATATGCAAAAAAAGCAAATATTATTTTTGGTATTTAATTCGGCAGAACATAACATTTGTATTGATACTTTTTTGTTTCAATTCCCACCCTGCTTCAGGGCAATGCAAGCAACCATGCATGCAGGAAATGGCAAGCAACGCCACCACTCTGCTGAGACACGCTTGTTTCCAGTTTTAAAACGCGTAGTTAACGCATGTTGAACATGTTATGGGCGTGTTTATTCCAATTTGACATCCTAAAATAAAAAATCCAAATAAATTATTCGACGCGTTGAAATCGTTGCCCCGAAATAAGCATAACGATGTTATCGTGCTTTCAGTATGTTGTTAAAAGTGTACATTTAAAAACACCAAGTTGGGAATTGTATTTTTTGCCTCGAGTTTGACAACGCTAATCTGGTGGCACCTTTCAGTAATGGAGCGAACGCAAACATCTAAACATATACTGCACGCTATATTTACGATGGTGTTTACATTTGTACACCGACGTTTGACGGATTTAATGCCAAAGCTCAATGCTTAAACGAAGCGAATGTTGTTTTTAGCAAAACGTATGTGTATAGCTTTTTATGCTCTCGGTTGCCATAATATCGCACACGTTTGCCCCTGATAGGTGGCAATCACTGCAAGCTGCAGCGCCATGACTAGCAGTGATTGCCAGTCATTAGGGGCTCTCGTTAAACTGAAACAAATATACGTCTTCCGTTTAGAAAATTGTAATTGTTGTTATACAGTATTATAATTGCGTTTCATTTTTTGTTCTATTAATGATTTTATGTTCAAATATTTTAAAACGGAAAAAATTAAGTTTACATATACTGCAAGTATGTATATGGGTACTTGGAAATTTATAATTTGTGAAAGATAAGTTTTGGATGATTTGCTTCATAGACTAATGTACAAAACTATACAGTTTTCCACAAAAGGAAAATATCTTTACTGAAAATGTAACGAAGTAGTAATCTTTTAAGATTTCCTTCTAAGGTTGCGTGCAACAAGTACAGTGTACTCGGTATACTGCGCCTGAGTCCGCTACTAAAGCTCATTCCAAATTGACCTGACCGGAAAGTTGCATTGACTCCAAAGACCTCGACCAACTTTCCCCTGGCGGCCGCAGCGGTGGCGCTGCAGTCGCCCTGTTATATCCCCCTGTTTATTGTTTTAGGCTCTCGACTATTTTTAGCTTCGTCCTCCTGGCTGTGACGCTATCTCATATGACCTCTCCTCCTATTCCTCCTCTCCTAGCACACGTGACCTGCCCGACTGACCTTTCCGTTCGCACCGTCTATTTATAGCGCTGGAGATGCTCGTCTCCCATTGGTCGATGCACGCGTCCTGACCTAATTTTGCATTTTCATTCTTACATTTTCCGTTGCAATGCTTAGCCTCTTCCTCCTCCCCTCCCTCCCCCACCATCCCCACACTTTCCCTCACCCCCAGATTCTTATTCCGCTTTGCCTGACCGGCTACCATTCGTTCCTTCCGGTCATCATTACCACCCAAGGTTTAAATCCCCACACCTGTGTTGATCGCCCCTCATTGGTCCGTTTTGCAGTCTAAAAATAGGTTCTCATTCATGGAGATGTCGGGGTTCGCAACCCGCCGCCTGGGGCGCCACCATCGCTTCGATTTTCTCCTATGGAGGCGCCCTCCATTCATCGGTGATTGTAGGCCGAATTGCCAATCGATAGTCCATTAACAGAGAGGTGCTTGTTGGTGACGTCACTGGGCCTCGACGGTGACGTCAGAGCTGTGACCCCGTTTCGGCTGCCCTGGGAGGTGGTCGCCATCTTTAAATTGCGTCTGGGGCTCGAATTTTAGCGCACTTAAGAGTTTCTTAAGAGTCACTTTAAAAAAAACGTATAGCCCGGAAACCTGAGTAAGCTAGGTGTTTTTTTGAAGTAACCTTTGAAAAGTTAAGAATTCATTGGAAAATTTGGCCCGAGTTGCCCGAAATATAAATCGTGCTGTATATTTATTCTAAAAGCAAACCATCCCCGAATACATACACTACTTGCACTTTCTGCTTTTCTTACCCAAATAACCTCATTCTGTCTTAACGAGTTAGGAAAATGTTCCCAAGCCGCCATCTTAACGTTAGCCTGGTCTTCGACAGCGCCCCTTTTTTGGCCGTGTGGCGCCCCCTGCAGCTCCTACGTGACTCCGGGCGCGTGCCTTGCCAACTCAACGTGGGATTTTTATGGGTATTGCTCCCCGATGAATAACAAGCGGCCATCTGAAGTTTGTTTCCCAGGCGTAAAAAGTTTATTTTTGTTTTGAACTCAGTCTGGAAGCTCTAAGGTAGAGTGAAATATGGCGAAGATTGAGGTCGACCGCGACGCCTCTGGCGGGACTCACCTCGGATTAAATCCAGCGTTGCTTTTGGCAGCGCTTAAGCGGTCGTTGGTGTTGTTTTAAGCCGGTATTTACACTATAGGCTTCCGAAAAGGTGTCTCCTGTCTTGGCTCCGGAAATAATTTCCGTTCAATGCCGGTTTCCTGTTATTTTATTTCTTTCTTTAAAATAGCCTCCGATTTAACATCATAACAGGATCCTCGAACCCAACTTTTTTGAAAAGCGACACAAGAATATTGTCTCGAGTGTTGAACTTTGTGCCCTGGCATGTTTTCAACATGTACACACACATTAAAAAAGTTAGATTTATGCAATGGAAAATTTCAAAAATAGCACACGTTTACTGTATAAAACACGTATCGGTCTGTAATGCAAAACAATGTGTCTGATAAGTTACAGATCTCACAACTCGATTGATTGAGATTGTGCATGTTTCTCAACTCTGACACAGCCTGATATCAACAATGGTGTTTGTGTTTTGGTGCAATGGATTCCCCATCACAGAGTGCGTTGATTCACGAGCCCATGTTTATCCAGACATACAATAATTTCGAAATAGCCGATTGTCAGTCAGAATAAAACGCTCACATCGTTGTGACAGAAACATGTTCCCAAAAGGAACATTGGCTGACGTGATCGCAGTAATGATACATTCAGAATACGAAATAGGATATATAGGTCCTAAGTTGCAACCGTCAGCACAATCAGTGACCAGTCAGTAGATATGTCCAACTTTGAAAATACTAGAAAGTACTGGTTGTTATAGGTTAATCCTTCATATCTGTAATGATTACTTATTTTAAATTTTTAAGAAATCTAAGGATTGCATTTTTTTTTTCGGAGATTTTTGATAAAAATGCATTGCACGGCTTAAACGGAACTTTTTAACGTTTTTTTTAATAATGAAAATCTCAAAAAGAACAAAGGTGGAGATCCAGTACCAAAGTACTAGATGCGGCAAAGCTCCAGAAGGATCGCATAAAATTCAGGCTGATCATGACGTCATGGGCACCCCCTCCCGTCGCACGCGTATTCAGATGACGTCAGCGGAAGGCCCCTTGCTTTCCCAGAAGGCGCTGCGATCGATAAATCCGGGCACGTGGCCGCGTACGACGTTCGCATGCAAAGGGGTTTAGCAGGAGCGCCGTTTGGCGAACTTTCCCATTTCAGACGAATCTGGGTGACGCGAGGGTGGAGCCACGCGGCGAATTAAGAGGGCCCCATTCCGGATAAGACGCCAGGCCCGGATGCTAAAAATAGCGGCCGAGGATCAGCATCGATCAGGCACGGCGAGACCCGGGCCTAGGGGGCGCTGCGAAATGAGGTCGGGTGACCAACGAGCGTAAACAACGTTCGCGGTGAAAGACGATTTTATTGTGAAATATAAAAATACGGATCCCGCTTTCAAAGTGCGATCAATTGATCGAGTGTAATTACTGCGGAGCAGTGACCTCGGTTGGCTTATTTGGGTTGCAAACATGGGTCGGTGTAAGATTCCCAAAAATAAATTTGAATTTCAGGGGAAGTAATTTGGAGTCTTAAATTTAAAAAAATATATAATAATGTTTAGTAGTTATGGCAATAATACTAATGAAAAATTTTAGGGCTTAGTCTAACAGGTGTGGGAGTTTGTCATAATCAACGTAGTGAGGCGCTTGAGTAGGAGTTTTTCTGTAGTGTGAGAGGGGATTATGATTTTGGTGCATGAAATGCAGATAATCCCACCTCCAAGTTCTGTAGGAAGTATTATTACATGGAATGTAAATGGAGTAATTGCACTGTACAATATGGTGTAGTGATAATTGTAGTACAGTAGAAACTCGATTATCCGGACCTCAATCATCCGGATCCTCAATTATCCGGACGTGCGAAGCCAATATTTT